>JAFBJT010108499.1:37655-57160 GCA_016785325.1 Chascanopsetta lugubris
GGGTGCGGTGATGGATGCGACATGCAACTTCACCTCTAGATGTCACCAAATCGGACACACTGCACCTTTAAGACAACCATGACGGTTGTGGCAATACTGTATATTTGTCATTGCATGTTTGTCTCCATGCAGCTGCATCCCTCCCTCACCCTCCCCATGACTTGCGCTCCCTCACACGTACCTGTGATAATGCCTGAAAGAGGGAATTGAACAAAGGCTTCTGTCAAATCGTGTTTCTCAGCTCGGAGCCTTTTTTAGCAACATCCTGCTGCAAGGAGCAGCAGATTTAGGCCACTCCACTCTCTCACACTCCTCTCCCCTTCTCTCTGTCCCCTGTTTGGTCTGTCCATAGCTCTTTCTCCTGCTCTGCTCCCCCCCCTCCCCGTTTTTTCTTCCACTTGTGTCACACTTCTTTTCTCATTCATCCATTTCAAACCCCAGACACAAATACATGCATTGTCTCTTTCCTTCTGCCATTACAATTCTGTTATTTGTCCTCTGGCAGCCGCTGTCACCTGTCCTACCCTTTTTACGAAGCACCCGCTCCAGCACAGGTCTCTCTGATGCTGATGATACCGCTGACAAATAAAATATGCCCAGATCAGATTTATGTGTTACTGTAGTGAGGGTAGCCGGACAAACGCAGAGAAGTGTAAAATGAAGCAGCTTCCCAGTGTACATGTAAACTCTTGAGGATTTGTAAGGTCAGCACGAAGGATGTTTATGAACTGTATTTGCAATTTTCCCAACCCGTGTATATTTATACTAAACAAGCTAAAGGGAAAGAATGGGAGTCGGAACAAGTTGCTGTGGTCTGAGTTTGTGCTACAGACTGCACCTTCACATTCTTCTACAAAAGCTTCTGAATACAGCTCAAGTACTGTGCCAGCAGGCGGTCATGTGATCACACTGGAATTCAACCATTGTTTTAAGCAGCAGTTCTTTCTACTCCACCGGACTCTGCCTAAGACACACACACACACACAGGCACACACACACAGTTTTACAGTTTTACCTTGTTTATCTTATCCAGGTTAAACAGGAACTCTGCCTGAAAACTATCCTGATTCAAGAGTTTATGTTGGGGGACTCGGACTCTTCTCTTTCTCTGCTTGTGCTTTTATTGGAGGGATTACTGTATGCTCAATAAAATTGGACTAAATATCAATCTTGTTATCTGGAAATTAAAACAATCCTAAATCCTTTCTGCTCCGGTGGAATTCACAGTGTTAACAGTTTCCAGGCGGGAATCTGTTCAGCTATTGACGTTCTGCCCTGACCGGACAATTCAAACAAAATATGAAACAGAAAAAGAACTCTTTAAGGTTATTGTCTTTAACTGAGCCGTACATCTTTCCTTAATTGCTCGTTGCCTTGTTATCCAGTCTTCTGTTCATGTGCCCTTGACGACATAATTCATGGTCCATTTCATTTGAGCAAAGATGGGAAGTGTGTCATTGAGCGGAGACATTAATCTAAACTGTCAGCTTTTAACTGTCATTGTTTACGGCGTTGACGAGCCACTCTCGCTGAATTGCTCACACTGTTTTCATTTATTGCAGCCATCGAAGTCGAGATGAGGAGCGTGTCTCCAAACCAGGCGCCGTGTCCACGCCGGTGAAAAGCTCTGATGATGGCGTCCTGTCACAGGCCAGCGACCAGGCCAGCTCCAGAGACGAGAAGTCCTTACCTCCGTTGCCTGGTATGGATGTCTCCACTCACTATCGCTAGACTTTTCACTATGCTGTGATGGTCTCCAATCCCTTATCCCGTCGTACAGTAATAATAATCAAATTATTGTAAACATAGCCGCTCCGGGACTTTTAACCTGCTAAAATAAGCCGAACACATTTTAAGTCAGTTGGTTGTCTGCTTATTCTGTTTGGTTTGTTAAATCTGATCACATAAATATGTCAACGACTACAACCAGAAAGAGGGAAACAACACTAACTCCATAGAGCTCAGTGTTGTTGTCAGTTGCACTCATTTAACTGGGGGGTGATTGCTGATTAAACATGTTCTCTTTGCAGAGAGAAATGCTTGTTATTGTCTGTTCTTTTAACCATTGGGGGAAAAAGATCTTGTTTCCTTCATAGTGAGATTCAAATGAAAGGGATGAGATAAACTATTTATACTATGACTGTTTTAAGGCAGCTCTCGGGTGAGAATTATGTAATATCTCAACAATATGCCTTTGTGAAGGAAAAACCTTTCACTTTTTTTTCTTCTAAAGGCACCGTCTTGGAAAAAATAAGTTTATATAATATTGCAAAAATATTGTCCACTTTTTCTGACACAGATTAAGGTTGATGGTTTCAGTTTATCATCTGGTTCCACTCTTACCCTGCTCTTGGCTTGCAATGCCCACACCTGCTCATGCACTTCACCACACTGTATATAGAGTCTTAATCTTGTGTGTGTTGCAGAACCAAAGCCTGTATATGCACAGCCCGGTCAACCTGACGTGGACCTGCCCGTCAGCCCCTCAGATGCCCCTGTACCCAGCGCCGCTCATGACGACAGTATTCTCAGGTAAATGCTTCAACCGCTGTCACCCGAAGCACCACAAAGTGTCACGGACGCGTGATGATAATCATGATGATTTGAACGAACCTCATTAATCACAGAGGAAATTAGTAGCCTGTCATCGAAATGTGACTGGGTCTGGTTCATTTCTGATCCCCAAGGGTTGTTATCAGCAGATAATGAGATGCCTCTGGGTGCAATAAAACCAATCGGCGCAATGAAATGTGTCGATGAGAACAGCGGGGCCTCTCGGTGAATTAAAGTTTTCCCAAATCATGCCAGTCAAACAGCAGCGCTCCCGTAGTTTAAATAAATGATTGTTTTCCATGAGTTCTGAGGGACATTGATCTGAACTGCAGGGGAGCCACACTGATCGGTGGGAGAAAAAGAGCCCGGTCCCCAGGCTTGAATATTATCATGTGCTCTCTATCACCTATTCAGACTAAATTAGATCCAAAGCTCTGTTCAACTTTTGTTATGGCTTTGTCTTTGTCCTTGAACAGTTCACGGTGCTCTCTTCTAGAATATTTAATCAGTTATGTCTATCGCTGTGTTTTATACTGCAGGCCGAGTATGAAGCTGGTCAAGTTCAAGAAGGCAGAGAGTGTTGGTTTGCGGTTAGCAGGAGGGAACGACGTGGGAATCTTTGTGGCAGGAGTTTTGGAGGACAGTCCTGCTGCCAAGGAGGGACTGGAGGAGGGAGACCAGATTCTCAGGGTATTTTTCACTCACTCACCTCAACATGACTGTTTCTTTACCTCCTGGTGTAACTTGACCTAACCTAACCTCCGGATCCCAGGTCACCTATCTTCACTCTCCCAGAGCAAGGAAGGGGATTGCGAGCAGATGTTGGTTTGCAGTAGCTGATATGAACTATTTATAAACATCAGTAGCTACTGTCCTCTCTCGCAAGTGATGGACCTCTTTTGCTGCACAATCAAAGTGCTCTAAGAAAAGCAACTCGTCAGTCGACAACATTATATATTTATTGTTCCAGCTCGTCTTTAAAGGAACCGTGTGTAATATTTAGGGGACATTTTCAATCTGTATGATGAGCCCCTTTTTTTTTTTTAGATCAGGAAGTGGGTCCTCTCATGAGGGCGGCCATGTTGTACCTCAGGGTTATTACAGTAGCCCTGATATGACTAACTAAACACCTTTTAGAGTTTGAATGATAACCAGAAGTGTTTAGATGTGATGTCTGACAAAGTTGCATTCCGATTTATAGACTGAGCTTGGCTCTAAAGTAAGACCCCTCTTTCCGTTGCCCTATGATTACAGAGTTTTGTTCTTGAATTGTGACTTTTAAACACTTTTCACACCATTTTCCATGTCACATGGAAGTGGAAAGAACATCTGGTGTTTTGGTCAAAATAGATTGCCATAACTGCCGACACCAAGTTAGATAATCATCAGAGTTTAAACTGTGTGATCCAACAAACATAACAGTTTTACTTCTGTCAAGAGAGATCTTGAGGCGGAGCATACAGTACAATGTACAATATCTGTCAGTCTGTGAGTCATTCCCAGGCCGTGCCTCGTGTGAAAACTCCCCTTGTATCCAATATGAAAACACAAAAGAAGTCATTCTAGCATTCTGACCTCAGAACAGTCAACTGTCTGTTTCACTGAATACGAGCGTAACATTGTTGATGCGATGATGGAGACCCTCTTGATGTCAGAGTTGGACTCATTCTGACAATGTTTATACAACAGCCAAGGATTACACCTGCTGTAACTGTTGTGGTCTGAGAGGCTGGATGTAACACACACATACACACACACACACACGCACACACACACAGTTTGTATGACAATAACATTTACAAATTCGAATGTCACATTGAGATTCACCTGATTCAGATTTATCATTGGATCTGCACCAGAAAAACTAAATTTACCATTACCCCCTCCAACATTTACTTAAAGTTGGTCAAAGAGTTTATATATAATCCCACTTACAAACATAAGTAAAAACATAGCCATCAATCTCGGTCGCAGTAATCGTGTAACAAAGGAAGATATGCATTACATCTGTCCTAACTTTCAATAGCCATAAAGTTTTGTGTCTCTTCCAAGGCGACAGTTCTGATCTTTTTGTTCGTCTGTGTCCTTACCTCTGCACAAACACCTCTCTGAGACTTCCAGGACATTGTTTTCCATCTTTACACTGCTTCCCTTTGGTCGTAGTGTGTTTGTGGAGATAAAGACGTCAAGCCCTCCTGTTTCTGGGAAGGATAAAGGTGTCTTTCAGAGGTTCAGTGACTCAGCCCATGTGTTTCTCCTTCCCCTGCTGCCCCTCCAGCAGAGTCAATAAACAGCAGTTATTGTGTTTAGGAGAAGGGAAGGCTGCTCAGGGGGAGCACATATCCCTGCCTCTTTTGAGGAACTATTTTTTTCTTAAGTTTTTTTTTATTTGATGAAAATTTTTGAGCAATAGCATCTAGTGTTTTTTCATTGTTTTTTTTCTTTATCATGTAGCAAATAAAAATAGGATATAAAGATGATATTAAAAACTATACTTTATTCATTCTAATAATCAAGTTAAGAATGTAGAATTCAGTGACATCTCTTGTTTTAAGTCAATGCCCCTTTCCCTCACAAAATTATGATGCAACATGGTGGCCTCAATTTAAAGGACGTAAATTTAAAGGCCACATTCTAGTGTAATGACAACAGCAGTCATTCAGACACTTCTAAAAACATCTGTATTATGATATTATCAAACTATTTTTACACTTAGAAATGGAAAATACACCCATCCAGATTTTACACACTGGACCTTTAATATCCTTTACCTCTTCTCTTCGGCATGCGCAGGTGAACAATGTGGACTTTGCCAACATCATCCGAGAGGAAGCCGTGCTGTTTCTGCTGGATCTTCCCAGAGGAGATGAAGTTACTATTCTTGCTCAGAAGAAAAAGGATGGTGAGTGACAGGAGTGAAAAGGTCTACGAAGATAAATCACACCAAATATCCAAACAAGCACTTTTAAAAAGTAGATTCCTTCATCTGCAGTTTTTCCTCCTACTTTTCCTCAGTGTATCGGAGGATAGTGGAATCGGATGTGGGTGACTCTTTTTACATCCGGACACATTTTGAATATGAGAAAGAGTCACCGTACGGCCTGAGCTTCAACAAGGGTGAGGTGTTCAGAGTTGTAGACACGCTCTACAACGGTAAACTGGGTTCCTGGCTCGCCATTCGGATTGGCAAGAACCATCAGGAAGTGGAAAGGGGCATCATCCCTAACAAGAACAGGTACAAGTTTGCCAGTTGTCTGGCACTTTATGAATGCGCGGCAGGGGTGGAGGCAAAGTAACCGAGCAACAAACACACAGAGCTTCGTTAAACTAATTCATTTTTCCAGTTCATTTCAGAGTAGGAATGGCACATTGTTTGTTTATCTACAATTTTTATTCCAAAGAGTGATATGTTTAACACATCCCATTGTCTTGTCAACGGTTTACAAGCATCTACATTGCATTTTGCGAGGACTCTCTAAGGCCTGTATGTCTGCAGAGATGAAGTACACTGTAGATCATCATCTCGCCTGCAGCATTGTTTTATCAGACCTGTCTGAGCAGCCTTGAAAGGGCTCCAGCGGTATTTATACATAGATCCCTCACTGTCCAGCTGACAGTAAAGATGGAGCATGCACCTCTATCATGTACATTCATCACAATGAAATACTGTACATCCCCGCTTACCAGCCTCTTTTACTTGATATCCTTACAAACTATAAAAGCCTTGAAACCACACTCGGGCTTCAGTAATATTTAAAAATATTTTGAATGATAACATTATTTAAAAGATACATGGCACATCAAAAGATCTCTTATTATTCTTAGTGAAAGCCTATGGGGATGGTTCTCTTGCCTCTGTAGCCTCAAGGCCTCCCTCCGCTTATTCTAGTGTGTAGTTTTCTAATGCAAAATCATGTTGTGCAGTAATAGGATTACATAACCTTTAGTAAATACATTTTGCTAATACATTATTTGTTTTGTTTATTTATTCTATCGGAGGAATGTATGTCGGTTGTATACACCAGGCTTTTTGATTCATTCCTTTAATCTTATAAAACCTGAACTTCTTAATTCATAACTATCAACCCCCTCTCTCTATTTTTTTTTTATGTCCAGAGCTGAACAGTTATCCAGTGTGCAGTACACCCTCCCGAAAACACCAGGGGGCGACAGAGCCGACTTCTGGAGATTCAGAGGGCTGCGAAGTTCAAAGAGGAATTTGAGGAAGAGTAGAGAAGACCTGTCGGCGCAGCCAGTCCAGACCAAGTTCCCTGCGTATGAGAGGGTGGTGCTGAGGGAAGGTAAGCGCACACACAGGGTTGGTCTAAGATGGATTTCAATTTGATAGCCATAACAAAGATTTCTTAAAGGGATGCATGTGTCTATACCTTGTTTTTGTTTAAAAAATCATCATGCATACCCAATTTTTAATCAAACAGAATTTAGCATTTTTTTTTACTTCAGTCACTGCCTCCATTCTTGATTTCATTATGCTAACCCTTGGCAACTTCCATCACACATTCTTGTTGTTGTGCAGCTGGGTTCCTGAGGCCAGTGGTTATCTTTGGACCGATAGCAGATGTGGCCAGAGAGAAACTGGCCAGGGAGGAGCCAGACATTTTTGAACTAGCCAGTAAGTAATAAATCCTTTGCCTCACCCTGTTTGGATGCTCACTGTTGTGTGCGGTGTTTCACTGGGTGTCCTCACATTGATTTGACTCCTTTTCTTATGCATCACACATCTCTGAAGCTAAGGGTCGTTTGACTCCTCATCAAATACTTACAGTCGTGATCAGTGTCCAGTAGATACTGAATACAATGTTGATTTGGTCACCCCATTATTTTCTCCTGCAATTTAAAAATGCTAATGTTGCTGTGTTCTATGAACAATGGTGTCATGTCTGAGCAGCTGTTTAACTCCACTGTAATGAAGGATAAAGGATAAAGGATAAAGATATTGTTCACTTGGCTACACATCATTTGAAGGGTTTTCCACACAGAGACATCTGGGTTCACTTTAGTAGGTTGTTGATTTGTTTTATTTGTTTTATTTTCTTCTGTTTATTTATAGGCCAACTCTTCCTTTTTGTGTTTATCTTCAACTCCTCCACAATGAGAACTGCACTTCCTTTTTATTTCGGCCCTTGTCTGTCTCCTCTTCTTTGATGAAACTGCATCTAAATGTGTGGCTTTTTAGTTTAAAGTTTTTATTTTTTAATTACAGTCAGTATAAGAGCACAGTCCCATATTCCGCACACATCCACCCCTATGAAAAAGTGATTCCATTCCTTGATGTTTATTTGCGCAACTGCAGTGACGTTTGTATAACTGTATTTTCTTTTCAGAAACACAGAAACAACAAGGAGGGGAAAGTATGTCTCTTAGTGCATCAATTTCTTTTGTTCTATTTGATTTATTTATTGAATGGCAGATAATCTATGAACTAGTGTCTGGTGGCTACCTGCCTACTCTAGATGTTTAAACAATGGCCATTGTTGTTAATGCTTGAAGGGGAATAACACTCGATTTAGAACTTAACATTTGCCACCACTAAACTCACATCAGTCTATTGTCAACAGTGATGCTGAGTGTAAGACAACATAACACAGGAGAGACCTTGGGAAGAAATCCAATATGACACTGACACACAGCTGCTCTATTGTACAGCACAACATTTACATTGTGTCAATGTTCATTTCTCGACTGTAACTGAAAAACCCATTGACTTTGAGAGAAGGAAACGTTTCATTATGCTAATGTATGTCCCATGTTTTAGGATGCATTCCAGCAACACACTGTTGCTCTCAACCTTTGATCATATTCAATGCAAATAGATCTAAAAGAGATTGATTAGAATCTATGCTGTGAAATTATAGGCGGAAGTTTGAACGTGTGAAGCACGTCCCCATCACTGATAAACACACTTTGCTTTATTATATAGATGTAATTGTAATCTAGTATATATCCCAGTGTGTCAGTGTGATACATTTTACTGCCCCTCACTGTCAAATTTGTACTTAGACCTGTTTTAATATAAATGTGAATACTTATGTTCTAAATTCAGTGATATTCCCTTCCATACTGCTGGTTGCATTGTATAGTATGACAGCACCGCAGCATGTCAAGCTCTGCAATTTTATATGCAATGGAAACGTAAATGTAGTTAATAATTTAATAGATAAAGTCCTTATTAATGAACAATCAAATTGTAGCAAGGCATTTACGTGCTAGACTAAGAGTGTTTATTTATACATGCTTATGACTTTTTTCACCATCTTTTTTCCTAATGATTTGCACTTGAAATGCTTCGCATTAAAAAAACATAACAGTTCAGAAAATGGCAGTTAATGCAAGTCAACCAGTGGCTTTTATCAAAGGTAAACACCAAGTAAGCCTTTTACCAAACATTGTATGTAAAGATGGGAGAACAACCATTTAAATCCTTGGAAATTTAACGTACAAGATGTAAACTTTGCAAATATATTACTGTATTTTTGGTGTGTTGAAAAGTTAATATGCATATGTTTGTATAACTCTGCATGTAGAGCAAAAATAGGCTCAAGTAGGTGCAGGACCAAAAATGAATCTGTGCAAAACGTAACATTAATACCTCATCATTTGATGGCTCAAAGTTCAGACCACAGTTCAAAGTTGGCTCGTATTACACTGGCTTAACTGTGATGCTATTCACTACATGAGAGCCTGGTTTTGCATTGAGCCGTCAGTGGTGTGTTTCTGTGCCGCATAATGCAGTGATGGAAGTATGAAGTGTCAGAACAGATCCACGTCCCAATCGCTCAAATACTACATTTCAATTCATAGATTCAAAACCCCCGTTCAGCGTAACTGCATATGCTTGAACCATGCATGCATGGCTGTATTTATTCATTATGAAAATGATTTGAATAGCTCTGGTCAGGTTTTTGCAGCTCACTGTAGATACTATTAGAGCATTAGAATTGAAAGCCCTGTATCATGATTTCACCGAACAACCTTAGTGAGATGACTGCCCTCTTTTGGTCCTCGTGTTTCTAGGCAGGAAATCATCGCTTATCTTTGTTTGAATCATAAACCCCTCAACACATCCTTGCTTTATTCCCTGAGGCTCACAATGACACTGTATTCTCATGAAACACAAATGACCCTCCTGCTCTTGTATGTGCATATTTTCATTTCAGTGTTTTTCACTTAACACATTTCTGTACCATTTTTTTTGTGTACTGTTAAATGCAGTTGCACGCACACATTTATAATACACTGAATTTCATTTCCCTAAATACACCCGATTTACCCTAATGACTACTGCATGGATTGGCTGCTGTTATCATTTTTGACTCAACTGTCGAGGTGTCTTCGTGAACGTCCACTTGTCCTCTCCTGTACGGAGATTACTATTCTGTAATCAAAGCTCTATTTATGGGAGTCGACAACTGCACGCTACTAAGATGTCTAATTTGTGCACAGCCGTTTTATCGTTGTTTGTCTCTCGTGCTGATGTGATGCTGCAACTGTCCGTTTCTCCCCCGTAGAGAGCGAGCCCAGGGATGCAGGGACGGACCAGAAAAGCTCTGGCATCATTCGCCTGCACACGATTAAACAGATCATTGACCGAGTAAGTGAATCTAAAAACACACACATCTTATTACAACATCACATGGGATACAGGGGATGAAGATATAAACATGTTTTGCCGGATTTGCTGGGGTGATGCAAATATGGCAGTGAGCCACAGTAAAATCCACGACTCACTGCTGCCCTCTGGTGCTCGGCACTCGTTAAAACTGCCAGGTCTCCGTCAATGTTGAGAATGTCAAAGTTGGCCCCTCCTCCTCTACCCAACATCACCAGTGGGACTTGTATACGTGCAATGTGGACTGCAAGCTACATTATTGAAGGAACATTAAATTTTTTTGAATAACCATCAGCGCTCACTGGTCCAAAGGAAACTAGGTGCTGTCTTCGCTGTCATTGCAACTTTGCTATTGTTTGATTCTTGACCAATAAAGCGGCACTGTTATTTCCTTTGGCCTTCACACTCTGCTCAAACGGTGCCGCCCATAAAGGTACTCAACAAAATATGATTATGAGGAAACAGGCAGTGAGCAGATAAACACACTAAATGTGGCTCAGTTAACATGATGGAGAGGGACCCTATAAAATCCTACTGTCCCTGTAATTCATCGAAGATAAAATTGTCATTAACACATTTCTCCTGTTTGTTTTCTGCGTTTGAAGGACAAACACGCAGTGCTGGACATCACCCCTAATGCTGTGGACCGTCTGAACTATGCTCAGTGGTATCCCATTGTGGTGTTCCTCAACCCCGACACCAAGCAGGGCGTAAAGAACATGAGGACCCGCCTCTGCGCCGAGTCGAGGAAGAGTGCCAGGAAGCTCTACGATCGAGCCCTCAAGCTGAGAAAAAATAACCACCACCTCTTCACCAGTGAGTTCAGAGAAAAAAGGGGAAAGAGGAGCACATTAAATTGGGGGAATCCCATGGGTGAGAGGAGGGGGCGGTGAGAGCGGGAGTGATTTCACAGGTAGTTGACAGTTGAGTGCTGCAGTTTGGGAAGGTGTTGGCTGCGCTGCACTTGTTGTGTCTGGCCCTCTTCTGTCAAACGCCTCATAAAAACAATTACCCAGCACCAACTGTCGCACAAGAGCCCCCCCAGGCCCATTTTCCCTGCCACCATGCTTCCTGTCGAGGGACGTGGTGAGAGTGAACTTTAAGGAGCTTTGGTTGGCGATAAACATTTTACAGAGGTCGTGGGGGGTTTTCCCTCTAAGCTCACATTCACTATTTACAGTACAAACAGAAATTCTTCACGCAATATTTTGTCTAGACACTCGTTAAACAGTGAGCAGCACCAGCATGTCTGCATCTCTATTAAGTGAATCACTTATTAGTTGCTTTAAAAAAAATCAATTCCTATTAAGATTTTATTGAAATTAGACAAAGAGAAATCCAGGGTACTGATGTTTTCAACTTATCTCTGAGATGCTTTGATGTCTCTAACTTTTATATCAAGAGAAAGTTGCTTGAAATAATCGTGATTTTAATAGTGATTTCTTTGCACATGATGCTTAAGATATGACAGCAATCTGCTGATTTTAAACCACACTTAGAAAATTATAATTGTTCCCGAAAAGTTGAGGTATTCCCTTTTTGACCTTTAGAAATGACTCCAAAGTCCAATTCAAAGACAACATGACTCAGTTTATATCACTGCACAGGTCTCAATGTTGAATCAAATTTGCTTATTGAATAATTGTTACTGGATGTGTTTTATTCTCCTCTGCTCTGTGTGTGCTCAGCAACCATTAACTTGAACAGCATGAATGATGGTTGGTTTGGAGCTCTGAAAGAGACAATCCAGCAGCAGCAGAACCAGCTGGTGTGGGTTTCAGAGGGCAAGGTAAGATGTTTTTATTTTGTTCCAATTGTGTTTTTTGATCCCTCTACTTTTAAATGATAACCAACGTAATGACAACAAGTTGAGCTGTGACATCAAATTGCCTGGTGGGATTGTTTTAGTCATCTGTTCCCGGGAAAAAAATGTAAATAAAAAAAAAAACTAGCAATACAAGCTAAAAACTACAGGTCGGAAATGAAAACAAGAGAGGATGAACTGCTGATGCTTTTGTCCTGTAATTTCTGTGATCAGGTGAATTTACAGCAGCACCTACACTCATCTATATTTCTTCTCTTTCTCTTTCTCTTGATTCTCTCTTCTCCAGGCTGATGGGGCAGCTGAGGATGACCTGGACATCCATGATGACCGTCTGTCCTACCTGTCAGCACCAGGTAGCGAGTATTCCATGTACAGCACCGACAGCCGCCACACCTCCGATTACGAGGACACGGATACGGAGGGCGGAGCCTACACCGACCAGGAGCTGGACGAGACACTGAACGACGACGTGGGTCCGCCTGCGGAGCCTGCCATCACCCGCTCCTCCGAGCCCGTGCGTGAGGACCCACCTGTCATCCAGGAGCCGCCCGGCTACGCTGCCTTCCAGCACACAGTGCAGCCGGACCCCCTGAACCGCATCGACCCGGCTGGGTTCAAGGCTCCAGTGCCGCAGCAGGTAGCGTTTCTGAGAGCTGTACGTCTCCCCTGTTGTCTGGAGGACGTGGTGTGCGTTAGAAGGGTTTTCTGGAAGCGCTATTGAAAGCCTCTTTTTTTATTTCCACAATTATTCTCTCTCTATCTACCAAACAGTATCAGTGGCATAGTACAACCTTTTGTGGCCAGGTATTTATTGCAATATATAAATATTATACATACTATATAATATATATCTATATTTATTACAATATTTATTCAATCTATTTTCCTCTCCATGGTTGTTGATCGATGTTTGTGAGTGCGTGTTTTTTATTTTTGGAAAGGAGAACGTTTACTGATTCTCTTGTACTCTGTATTACGATGAGCTGTCTCATCGGTGTGACTGCTGCTGATGTCACCAAGAGAAGAAACCTGTTTGTTCAAGTGTCTGTAACAGTACTTACCTTTGTGCACTACCTACCTTTGTCTAACCTGTGATTGGGACTGTGACAGTACGACACCAGAAAGTATTATGTGCATGTTGACAATGCCCATGTTAATCCAGTGTTACTGTGAAATGTATTCATCAATAATCGATTGGCCAGTGTTATAACCAAATCTAAACATTTGTGTGTTAATCAACTAGAAGGGAACAAAAATACTAAATTGTATTGTAACTGTAGAATTAAAACCACAGTAGTATTCTATAACAATGAAAACTTGTCCTGCTGCTAATTCCTAACTCTCGCCTGCCATTGGTTGATCTGATCAACAGCTATAGTTCAGTGCAAAGGTTTTGTTTACGACTTAAGGCCGTAGGAACATGTGAGGAGCAGACCAATGTAGACGGGCTATGAAGGTGGTGTCACTTGTTAGTTCTGCACCGTAGTGTGTCAGCGCGTGTTATTAAACATTTCTGAACCACTTCACAGAAAGCAGAAGCTGCTGCTGCTGCTGCCGTCCCTAACGTCCCCCAGCAGCCTGAGCCCCTGGCTGAGCCTATGCCCCCTGCTGTCGACGTTACTGTAAAAACTGTAGAGGGGCGTGTTAGCCCTGACGAGGCGCCTGCAGTCCCCCCCATGCAGCCAAGCCCCACCCCAGAGGCTGGCTCACTTAGGAGGGCCACCCCTGAGCTAGCCCGTCAGAGCGTCACACCAGAACCTCCACAGTCCGGACTGGCCAGTTCTGAACCAAAGGTATCCATCTGACCGTCTCTGGATGCTCCCTGACCCGGCCGTGCTCGGCTCGGCTCGGCTCGGCTCGGCTCGGTCTGACCTGGCCGACAACCTGTGCTGCTGCTGCTGCCGCTGCTGCCGCTGCTTCCTGTCTACCCACCTACCTCCTGCTGCCATGCTTATCTCTATCTCTCTCTCTCTCTCTCTCTCTCCTTCCGCCCTGCATGTGTGCCGACCACAGTGCTGCCTAGAAGAGACAGAGATTGTATGTGCGCGTGGGAGTGATCGTGTGTGCGAAAGTTTGTATGCAAGTGCACGTGCAAGAGTGAGATGGTAAACAACAGTGGGCTACGAGGTGACGGGTCGGCTGTTACGCCCTCATGCAGCAGAGCAGTCGGACATCCTGCAGCTCTCACTGTTGCTTATCCTCTGTGCATGGCTCTGACATGTTTGCCTCATTATTCTGTTAACTTTTAGCCATTGAGCCGTCTGTGTTGTATTCATCAGTCAGATTGAATGTAAAAGTAGCCAATAATTTTCCAACCAGTTGTGAAATTACCATGTACACGGAGATATTCCTCAGATTTGGATTTGGATGATTAATGGTTACTTGTTGAATATGATGATTTCTATTATGTTTTGGATTTGATTTGTGCTTGTAATGTTAAATATTACCGTGGATGTTCAATTTGCCTTTTAGAATTGCAACAAGACAGTGGGTGACATTTTTCCATCTGAACGCGTTACGACAAATCAAATTATTAAGTGACCTTGCATACATAATTCTTATTTTCATTTAACATTTAAGTTTTGACAAAGGTTCACAGGAGTTGTGAAAAATGGAACCCATTGTGATGTTGTGTTTTTTTAAGAACTTTGTTATTTTTGTTAATTTAATTTCAGCGTTTAATTTGCAGTTGTATATTTTGGTTTCTTTAGGCTGCAATGATTGTTTATGTTGAATCTGATGTACGATCTTACCAGTAACCCCTCCCTCTCAGTTTCTCTATTCCAGGTCTTTTCCCTCTCATTTTCTTCTTCTGCAATTAATTATCGTGGACTTGTTTTAATATCCTCTTTTTTTTCATCTTTTTAATGACTTTCCGTGCCTTGCGTTTTTTAACATGACATTTTATATTCATGGATTATATGAAGTGGCGCTCCAACACGTTCTAATCTCTCGGTTTCTTTATTTTTCTTTTAGATGTTCCAAAAGGATCCTTACAGCACAGACAACACTGGGAGACCCAGTCACAGTATGAAGCCTGTGGCCTACAACCCTCAGCAGGGATACCACCCTGACCAGCAGCCGTACAGAGATTACGACCACCCGCCAAGTCGTTATGATGTCAGCAGCGGAGGTGGATACCAAGAACCAAAGTATCGTAACTATGACTCTAATCCACCCTTCGAGAACAGCGTGCCTCAATACGACCAGCAACAGTGGAACCCCTACAACCAGCCAATCTCTACTGCCAACTCCCAGGGCTACGATCCCCGTTTGCCATACAGTGACGGCCCTGACTCTCAGTACACCCCTCCTCTCCGCTACGATGAGCCCCCGCCGCCGCAGGGATTCGACGGAAGGCCCCGCTACGGTAAACCCACCGGTCCGGCACCAGTCCGTTACGACGATCCTCCGCCTCCAGCGCCAGGCCCCGAGCTGCACTATGAGCCGGAACCTCACCTGAGCACATATCCCGCTCCCGCCCGCTCCCCTGAGCCCGCTGCCCAGCGACCCGCCTATAACCAAGGACCAGCACCACAGCAGAAAGGCTACAAACTTCAGCAACATGACCCCGTTCCTGTGAACTCTGAAACCAGCCCTACCCCACCACCCAAATCTGAGAACCCCTCACCTTCCCCTGTGGATGTTACAAAACCTGCGCCAGGCCCACAGGAGGACGACCCGGCCATGCGACCGCAGTCGGTCCTGACCAGGGTAAAGATGTTCGAGAACAAGCGCTCTGTGTCCATGGACCGAGCCAGAGATGCCGCGGATTCATCTGGAAACAGGGTAAACTGTTACCATATTTATCATTTACTCCTCAGAAGTACATAACATGCTCTGAAAGTGTTCAGCTTCTTGTGAAACAGACATTTGTGTATTTTGCTCATGGTTTCTTGTGTTTACTTCTGCAGGCGGCAGAATTACCCTTGAAACCTGGTGGAGTAATCCCTAAAGCAAATTCTCTGAGCAACCTGGATCAAGAGAAGACCTTTAGGTAAACCTACACTCAAATCACAACTACACTGCTAATACTGTGCTTTAATTTACTGAGCAATGTGTGGATATAACGGTGCAATTGATTGCTTTACATTTTGTTCCATTCTTCAAAATGCTTTATATTTAACTTACTTGCTGGAATCAGATTTTCTTCTTCTCCTGCTCTACATTCAACTCCCTTTCGTCCCCGACAACAATCCAGAGCTCCGGAGCCACAGAAGCCTCAGCCCAAGGTTGCTGATGACATCGTGCGCTCCAATCATTACGACCCTGATGAGGATGAGGACTACTACAGAAAGCAGCTGTCTTACTTTGACCGGCTCCAAGCGGGTCCAGCCAAACCACAGTCCCAAGCACAAACAACACTTAACAACTACAGGTGATGTTCAACCCTGTCCACACTCTCAAACATTATGAATGGATTGTTTTCATGAAATCTCTTTGGCTTTATTTGGCAATGGATGATTTTTCTCCCCCTCATTGAACATTTTGGGATATGCCAACCCTGACTCTGAAATCAATTGTTTTGTTTTTGTGATACAGGACGGAGTCAGTGGAGAAACCTAGTCCAGTGGAGATGAAATACGAGCCTGTTCCCCAGGTGACTCCGTCTCTCCCACCAGCCACACTGCCCAAACCCCCAACCGAAGGTAACACCAGTAGTCAAGATATTGTCCCTTTAAAAATGTTGAAAAAATGCACACACGGGCTAAGACTGTGATTGTCTCGCCCACAGCTAAGCCTCCTGCCCGAGAGGACACTGTCCAAACCAACTTCCTGCCTCATAAAAGTTTCCCTGAGAAGTCTCCCGTTAATGGCACAAGTGAGCAGCCTCCAAAAACTGTCACAAATGCTGCTGCTCCACCGGCATCCACCTACAATCGCTACGTGCCCAAACCCTACACCACCGCCGCCAGGCCTTTTGCACGCATGTTCGACAGCCCCAAGTTCAACCACAACCTTCTGCCCAATGACAAGCCTGAGATCGCTCCAAAGGTAAGAAGAGAGTCGCCACTGATCCTTGTATACAGTTAAAACAGGCGATGAATTGATGCATGGTGGATTAACACTGTAAACTGATATGTAATCCTAAAGCAGGGGTGCCTGCTGTTTTATTGATGTACAGTATTGCAATATTACTCATGTTTGAAATTGAAAAGGTTAATTAAAACAACAATTTGTACATCCAAAAGAATACACACTAATTACAACATAACTTTAATTATTCTATATCCAATTTCTGCCAATAGCAATGGAAATGAATTCATCTAAATTGACTATTTCACGAGCAATCCCTCTGTCCTTGAATCAGGGTCGGAGCTCCAGCCCAGTGAAGCCTCAGGTTCCTCCTCAGCCCCAGAACACAGACCATGACAGCGGCGTGGACACGTTCACACGCACTATGGACCACCGCTCCAAATACCAGCACAACAACGTCAACGCCGTGCCCAAGGCCATCCCCGTCAGGTAAACAAACACACGCTCTCACTGCAGCATATTCAGTTGGACACAGACGCATCACAGTGAGGTTCCCTGTCTCCAGTCCCAGTGCTCTGGATGATGATGATGATGAAGATGAGGGCCACACCGTGGTGGCAACAGCTCGGGGAATCTTCAACAGTAATGGTGGCGTCCTGAGCTCCATCGAGACGGGTGTCAGCATCATAATCCCGCAGGGCGCCATCCCTGAAGGCGTGGAGCAGGAGATCTACTTCAAGGTCTGCAGAGACAACAGCATCCTGCCACCGCTCGACAAAGAGAAAGGTACAGAGGAAGAAACCTGACATTTTTTTATTTTTAATTTACATTTAAATGATCCCGTGTTTCTCTAAGTCATTTCAAATAATCTGTTGTCTGGTGGTGTTATTTGAGTATATTTCCTTCTCTTGTGAAAGCAGGGCTGTGCTGATTAACATTAATTGACTGTCGACTAAGAGAAAATAGATGATTGATTTAATTATCTCAAATCAATTTCCTTAAACAAAAACAATCAATGTTTGAGAAACCTTTGTGTCAATGTGTATGCGGTGACTCACAGTGATGAACCCCCAGAGACTTATCGCCTGAATCTACAGATCCCGTGTGTTTGACTGAGCTGTCCAGTCTGTAAATTGACTCTGCTTTACTCTCACTGCTCATTTTTACCCGCAGCAAATACCCGGGTGAAAGTATAACTACATTTTCTTTCGCCAGACAAAATACTAGAGCCATCCTGAATTTAACAGAAAACAAAAGTGTGGCAGTGGTAGTTTTATATCTGAAATATTTAATGTATGTTGGCATCCAGTCGACCATAGTGACCAACTCTTCGATGTGCTCCCCCTAGTGTTCATTCTGTATACTGGCATCTTGACACATGGTATGTGACTGTGGCTGCCTACACACTCTGTCTGGTTCTAAAAGCTGCAGGAAAAGTCCCATTTTGATATTTAGATCACTCACTTATCGTGAATATTATGAGCTGTTCATCATTTTGTTTTTTTGTCTTCACTCGACAGAGCAGGCATTTTTATTCTGATGTGTACATTTGACATATCTCCTTTTAATCTCAAGTAGTAAAGTAATTGTATTACAGTTCCTAAAAAGGAAAATGTAATTACATTTATTAGTTTAACAAAGATTCATTAAATCCAGGGTTGCTTCTATTTTTGCTGAGAAATTGACCTGACTAACCATTTTCAATTAGTTAGATAGAAAGTCAAAAGAAACATTTGATTTGATTGATGAATCCAAGAAAAATGGTTCTTTAAGAGGTTGATTGAACTCCCTGTCGTTATAAACAGCAGGTGTAGAGAAGTGAAGGGAAGCGATGCATTGACGATGAACCTGTGGTTTTGTGATTTGAATCGTCCCGACTGTTTGTGTTCACAGGAGAGACCTTGCTGAGCCCGCTGGTGATGTGTGGACCTCACGGCCTCAAGTTTTTGAAGCCGGTGGAGCTGCGCTTACCTCACTGTGCGTCAATGACCCCTGATGGTTGGTCTTTTGCTCTAAAATCCTCCGACTCCTCGTCGGGTATGCTGTGCTCTCTGTTCTTCCGGGGTCGTTTGGGCTGGCTGTGTGATTATTTGATGGTTGTGAGTCACTGTTCACCCAGATTTTACCCTGAGTTTTGATTTTCCTCTCGTTCAAAAAGTCATTTAAAACCACTTTGAACCACATCAATTATTCACTCCCACAACGAGAGAGGGAATCAGTCTCAGGGGGAAAATCTATCTTTTTCATATTATAGCTTCAAGTTGATCCATTCTCACCATTTATTTTGTAGTTAACTCACCCACAAACTCTCATTATCTGTATCACTGATTTTGTTAATGTGGTGTTTATTCATTTCTCATTCCAGTACTTCCCTCTTGGTTTTCACCCTAACAAATTCCTCTCATTTCATTTTAACATTCTGCAGCAAACCCTTGGCTCTACACTCATTTCATTTCATCAGTCAGTGTTATCGTGCATGCTCCTCTGTGATTCTCTCACATAGCCGCCCAAATCCTGACC
>JAFBJT010108499.1:58359-86596 GCA_016785325.1 Chascanopsetta lugubris
GTCACGGGTGACATGACATGACATGACACGGCGAAATATGAGTGATACTGAAAAAAAACAAAACTGTAAAACCCTACCGGAGGAAGGAGACCCCATCCTGAGCCAGCACAGACATAACATGCTTACAAAACATTGTTTATTTGGTTAAATGGAGAAAATATTCATCAGGTTCCATCTCCACCGTGTTCCAGTCAGAGGGACAGGGCAGGAACAGAGGAGAAAAAGCACACGGTTTGTTCCACAGATTTGTAAAGTGACATCTCATTATGTTCCATCAGTCTGCCTGAAAGAGTCAGTCATGACAGCTCGTCCAGCTCCCGCCCCGCACCACAGTCTGAATTGCAATCAATTGAATCATTGTGCCATTTGATTCAAAGTGATATCATAAATTAATTACCAGGAGAGTCAAATTAATCTAATTTCCACCTGATCTGTAAACAAAGGGATCTACCTGTTGCAGAGTGAGTGGAATCAATGATGTGTAAATTGAAACATCCTGCCTTCATTGTGTCTCATTTCCTCAAAGTCAAATGTTATTCAGAAACGGGAGTAATTCAGCAAGGGTTTACAACAGTGTGATTTACCCGACAGGAGAGCCACGGCAAAACAATTATAGGCGTCACCCCTTCACTTTTCTGTGTCTTCAATTATTCTGATACGGACGACAAACATTTTCCTGTCTGGGCATATTATTCAGGAGTGCGCACAACGAAGACAAGGTTTCAGAGAGTCTTCTTCCGGTAACACTGTCGCCCTCTGGGCTTGAAGTCGTGTGTGAGAATGACGTAAAAACTCACGGCTGCTCGCTCACACATTTGATGACTAATGCGCCGACTAATTCTGGCTCTGAGGAACCCTTTCTGCTCCTGGGTGAAAGATTCCTGGAGCTAAGCATTGTGGGTAAATCATGGATATAAAGAGGGATTTGTCACTTGTCTGTGCAACACCACCACATACAAACGGTCTCCTCCACAGACTGGACGTGCGAGTGTAGACGTGTAGATCTTCATTACATTAAAGGTGCAGTGGGTAGGGTTTTGTCATGATACAGCTTGGATGCTGTCGCAGGAACCTAAAGTTCAGTTTGAATGGAAAATTCAAAAGGTGTTGGGTGTCATGGGCATCTTGGGCTGCCGTAGAAACATGGTGGCCTCCATGTGGGGACCCACTAATGGTAAAGGGCTCCTTCCAGGTTAACATGAAAACAATTTTACCTGGTGATTACAAACACACAATAACATTGTCAGGGTATTTTCTTGTCAATTCCTGTCACTTGATCTCCATAAATCAGTCATCTTCACCCACTTATCCAGTCATCTGGGTCACAGGGTATTTCGCCCGGCACACAGGGCCATTGGCCAGTCACAGTGCAGCAAGGTCCGAGTTGGATTCGAACCCTTGACTTAGGTTAGTATGTAATTGTTTTGTACATTTTTTTCCTACCAATTGAAGTGACCGAAATCAACTTTAAGAAAAAAGAAATAGAGCTAAAAAACAGTGTCACTGGCTCTGATAACTGATACCCCCAATGGCCCTACGTGTACGAGTAGAAATACCCCGTGACACGGATTACTGGATAAGCGGTTGAAGATGACATGGCATGACATGATAGACTTTATGACTCATCACATTTTGTGTCTATATGGCAGGAAAACACTGAAATGCTGTGTGGTGTAAGAGGCTTCCAGTGTACAAGGGTCAGGTGAGGTGACCTGATCAAGGCGTTGACCTGTTGACACCAGGATGATGTCATGTGACGGGGGCCAGCGTTCACTGAAACGTGGCCTTCACCCGCCTCAGCGTGTCCTGGATCCTCCGTGTCTGCCGCTCACTGGACTGCTGAAAACTGGTGTGGTGGTCAGCCGCTAAGAGGCGGATGTCAGAGGTGGCTAGGCGGGCGATGCGGCGCCGGAGGTAGGCCTGCAGGTCCGGGTCTGGGCTGTAGGGATACAGCGCCTCCTGAAAGGCGTGGACCTGGCTCACAACCTTTGCAATGCTCCTGGAATGAATGAAAAATGGAGGGATGAAATCAACAACAATAACATCGCAGCGCAAATTCCTCATCGTCTTCATCAGCTTTTCTGTGTGACCTGGTTTGCCGAGCGTAGGGAGAAACCCGGGTCCACACCAAACAGCTGCGTGTCCCCACTACATCTCCTGACCCCAGCATCTGGCCGCAAACCCCCTTTTCCAATTGAACCTCATCCCTCGGGTGCCATCTGGTGCAACTCTGACACCCCGGCAGACAACCCACATCGGCAGCTGTGCCATTACCGTCGCGGCACCGCTCGCTGTGACCCCAGCAGCTGGTCGGCCATATTGGAATGGAGAAGAAGGACACAGGAAAAATATGTCCTCACAGTGAGTTGGCCCACTTTGTCAATGATGAACTCCCGGTGATGTGAGGAGAGAATAAATGACTGGTACGTTGGCAGGTTGTATGAAACTTGCTGTATGCATTATTTTATATTCATGTTCTCGTAGATAACTGAAATCTTACGAAGGTGGCTGGTTCAAACCCAGCTTGAGACAGGGTGCAGTGTCATTGGCCATTACACCATAACAATACTACTACTACTACAACTACTACTAATAATATTAAAAACAACAACAATGACAATAATATTAATATTAATAACAACAACAACAACAACAATGATAATGATAATATATCTTGGGTAATGATACAAGCAATAATGATCTTTCCATTGGGAGATTATTTGTTGTTGGTTTATTTGTGAAATTCAGGAGTAGGTAGGTCATACAGGATTTGTTTACTTCAATTCATGAGCCTGTGTTTATTTAATTAAGAAAAATAAAAGGTTTAATATATTTGTAAGAGCTCCGCTTTCAACAATATAGTACCCCAACTGACAGAAGCGTAGTTAGTAGACTTTTCAAATCAATTTTGTTTTGAAGATGCTGGCCCATATCCCAATTTGACTCGTCAAAGTAACTCAAACCTATCATTGTTCATAACATAAAGGTACGATGTTGTAATTAAAGGCCAGACTGGATTAACAGCCCCTTTATCACAGATCTAAAAATGAGGTGATGGAGCCTCACCGGAGCTTGGTCCACTTGAAGGCTCCAGTCGTGAGCGCGAAGGCTCCAATCTCCAGCTGCTGGACATGCATGGCCAGGATGTGCGCCGGCGGCAGGGTGGGCCTCATCCTGGACTGTTCCCCAGCCACCAGACACACGTCGTCACTCTTCAGGAAGACCTGAGGAGGCAGCGAGGGCAGTTTAGGTGCAATCATTCATGTATCAGGATCTTTTGTGTCAAATGTTGGAAAGAAGAACAAGTTGCTGCTGCTGCCCTGCAGCCCACTTTCACAACATGTCCAGGCTTCAGTTACAAACAGCATAAGTGTGTACTTCCACAAACACAGATATCACACACACACACACACACACACACACCTGCACAGCTCGCAGTTCCTCCAGTATCTCAAACACCTTGGATGACAGATGTTTCCAGGCCTGTTGGCGAGAGAAGAGGAACTTATATTTTTGTGGCTCCAGGAACGAAGATGAATTAAACGGCGGCGTTGATGCGGCACCGCCGCCGTCGTATTCTGAGGTTTTTTTTAATTACTAGCTCATTGGCCACATTCCCCTGCTCTTTCTTCGTCCCATTTAAATGCATTAATGCTGATTCCTCATTTGCAAAACCAATTAAACACCAACCCAGTTCTATCACAGTTGAAGAAAACGTTTAGCTCGAGGGCGTCTGACTTAATGCACATGCTCTGAGTCAGTTTGAGGGGTGATTTATGAGACGCAGTCTTACCGGTAATTGCCTGACAATCACGTTTTCCAGACCTGCGAGGATCTGCATGGCCGTGGCAAAGTTCCTCGATTCATAGCAGTGTTTTCCAATCCATAAATACTTTGTCAACAAAGCAACTTGTGTCTGCAGAAGATGGAAAGATGATAAACATCTCTGGTAGCTCTTTACACAACAGGTTGCATAATGATGGAAAAGTAGTTATATTAATATGGCGTATCATTGAGCGTTCTACATTTTCATTACTGCGACTGCTGATTACTTTCCCATTATCATAAGAAACATGAGAGAATATAAAAGCAGGTGAAAATGAATTGACACCTTAAAATACTGAAATGGCTCCAGTGGCATTTGACAGGAAGACTTTGTTGCTGGTGAAGACTGACAGACCAGAACGTCTTCAGTGGTCAAAGGTCAATATGATATGTAGTTGAAAGTATAACTGAAATGTAAGATGAAGTTACGATAGAGTGCACAATAAAGAACTGGTAAAAAAAACCAAAAAACATTATAATAATACTTTTTATACGAGCAGGAGGATTGTTACAAGGGAAGAGAGAATTGTGTTCATCGTATTATTCTTCCAATATTGAAATAAAAGCTGATAAATAGAATAGATAATTGTAGTGATATTACTGCACCAGAAGGTGGCAGCCATGCTGCTGCACATGGAGAGACAAATATTGCAGGTGTCAAAGGTCAGATGTGTAGAGTTAACTGACATTTAGAGGTGAAGTTGGATTTTTGTTGTGTAGGCAGTTATGATTAAAACTAACAGTTGTGTTCATCCACTCTGAGCTCCTGATATGAATAAAAAGGCTCATTCTAGGGGAATGAAATTGCAAAGCAGGTTGATTTATTTACCTTAATTAGATAAATAAAGCATATAGCTGCAATGATGCTATCATCTCAGTAGGTGGCAGCACTAGGAGTCCAAGAGGGTAAAACACCACATGTTTTCAAGCGAGCATTGACACAAACACATAGTTTATAGACTTTGATATCCATTTTTAATGTTATGTCACGTGTGAGTGTCAGTGTGCTGCAGTCTAAAAGAACATCTGAAAAGACACTATATTCCACTAAGCAAGTGGTACAGATCGCAACCAGTTTATTATTTAAAGTCACATGTCCCCCCAAACTGTACATGACCTTTGACCCTTATGAAATTGGATAACATTTAATTCAGTAGGTAGTGTATATTTGTTTTAATATTATGAGTAATAACTGGGTGGATCCGTTTAAATCATTCCCCTGTTCAAACTTAAACCTGAGAAAATAACTACTCCATTTTATATACTTATAGTAGTTATATGGTTATACCCTAAATATAATACTGTAAGCTGATCAGTATTGAGATTGGTTCAGTGCGTTTACAGAGCAGAACCAGGAGGCTTAAATGTGTGTGAGCCTGTGACTGTGTGAGATCACAGATCTCACACAGTCACAGCTGGATGTGAATCCTGCGGCGGCTGACTCAAATTCCTCGAATGCGTCACTGCGCGTCTCCTCTTACCTTGGCGGAGTCACAGATGACTATTTCAGAGGAGACCCAGTTAGTGATATTGTCAGCATGTGAGAGCAGGCGTTGCAGGTGGCTGCCCGATGATGTCCCCTCGCAAGCATGAGGACTGCTGCTCCCTGCTGGTGGTATGTGCTTCGACGTGTATCTACAAGGTAGAAAAAAGAAACTTGTGACAAAACAAAAGAAATGAAAGACAAAAACAGGTATAATGAAAACTGCATAAAGATTATAGGTGACAAAAATTGCAGTCTACCGGAAAATGAAATTGACAAATCAGGTCGTTATTCACTGGGGACATTCCCTGTTTCCTGGCAACTTTGCTTTAATAGGTCAAATAATTTACGAAAAAAGGAATGTTTTGTGTTGCCTTGTGAGACTATAGATGGATACATGGATTAAATTCAGTACACAGTAACCTGTAGAATAAATGGTACTGTTGTTTCAAGAGACTGAATCAAGATAACTGAACTAAAACATTTAACAGAACACCCCATCAATTGATATACATTTACTTTGCACAGCACCTCATGGACACACTTAAAAACTGACTGTCTATGACAGTACTTTTATACAGATCATGTCAAGCTGCTGCACAACTGATGCTGAAGAATGGAAATCATATACTAATATTGCTTTTATCTTATGGATTGATCACTCAATCAGGAGGAGTCATTAGAAGAGAATCATTACACGCACTTGTTTGGGATCAACACGTTGTCTCTTATCCCTTGTTCCCTGGAGTTGAGGAAATGAACTGGATGACATCCTTGGAACATTTCCTGCATTGAAGACAGTTGAATAATCAGACTATTCCGACGCATTCATGAAGAAACATCTCCATCTAGTGGTTAAAAATAGCAGCAAATCGAGTGCGAGGGCATGTGTGCTGCCTACCTGTTGCAGGAGGGTGAGCTGCTGGGCTATGTGCTGTGCGCCTTGTTCAATTTGGCTGAAAGGGAGTCTCTCCTCGCTGTGCTGACAGGCGCTGGACGGGTCACTCACCAGGGCGCCGTAACAAGGCACAGGAAGAGCTGCAGCGATGGAGAAGGCTTTCTCTTTAGGCATGGAAGCAACGGGCTCCACCACTCTTGAAATTCTCCACTGAGAAAACCACACATATATTTCCATAAATAAATGATCCATTATCTATATATTACATATATACATATCATATATTTACAAAAACACGTACACATAGAGCCATGTATTTGGGGAACAATGTAGATTACGTGACAGAGGAAAAACTAGTGGCCATGCAATGACAACATAGCATTCATAAATGTATCTCTTTCAATCAGCAGTAATCTGACTATGGGCTCAAATAAAGTCACTTGAATGTTAGAAATAATTTTCTGTGTAATTAGACCAAAACAATAGTTTATTCTTATTCTATCATAAATTTAAATGTGTGAACAAGAAGAAAACAAGAGACAGCACAAATCAGTTGTGTTTAAGGTCCAGAGAGTAAAATGTTGGAAGTTCAAATAATTATTCTGGTTTCTTGTGACCTGAATGAATCAAAAGTTGTTTTCGTTACCTTGACAGGATGTCTTTATAATTATAAAAACATGAGGAGCTCTCATGTTTTCACCACCATGTTTTCACAGAAGCCCAGAATGGACAAACTTAACACCTTCTGACATTTAAAGATGGTGGTACCTGATGGTGAGAGGTTTACAGCTGCACCATACTTCACCACTATACCTTTAAAATGCACTGACCTTTCTGCTGAGATCCTCCGTAGATGAGTGTGAGCACACGGATTCATCACTCTCCTCGATGCTGACCAGACTTCCTATTGTGTGGCTCCATCTTGTAACTGGAGGAGTGTGCAGAGCAGCGAGAAGCTCCTGCCCCCTGCTGTCAACAGGAAGCACCTGCAGGGCCATTAAATGACACAAATACAGAAACAGTGTGAGGTTACTGAAAAAAACAAAAACGGTGCAAGAGGTAAGATCTCTAGGGTAATATTATGGTCTGGAGGGGGTTCATGTGTACCTCAGTATTGAGGAAGTTCTCTAATGTCTCCACCAGGCTGGACTTTGGCGTGAAGTCCACCTCCTGACAGTCTGTAATCCAGACGTGGAGCAGGTCCAGACTGCGATGAAGGATGTTTTCACTGTCTGCTGACATGTCAGCTCCTTCTCTGGAACAAAACACATACAAAGTATTACACACATACATAAGGAAGAGGCAAGGCTGGAGGTTCTCATGGGATTTTGGTAGATTAAAGGTGCAGTGTGTACGACTTCGGTCATCTTTGCTACTTCTATTGGGAGAAACAATTATGACAAAATAATTACATTCTGATATTTACATAATCATTTAAATGTATTTAGTTCCCATTATCATTAAAATGGGCCTTTACATGAGAGCTGGTCCCCTCTACGGGGCCCGCCATGTTTCTACAGTAGCCCAGAGTGGACATACCAAACATCTTTTGAGTTTTAATGACAAGTGAGGGCTACCATAGGTTTTCCTGCCTGCTTGGAAAGGTCAGGGTGAGTTGATGGATAGAACAAGCAATTTCACCACTAGATGTCACAACATCTTACACACTGCACATTTAAGGCCTCCTCGTCCTTTGTCCATGAGCTGTTAAGTCATCAGACTCCCTGTGCACTGTACCTTGCTGCACTCATGTATTTATCCATTATGAATTGTAGAAGCTGCTCGGGAGTGCAGAAGAAACGATAGGTGTACAGGAACTGCTGGATGTAGCCCTCCATTGCAGCATTTCTGTGGAGCACACGAGAGCGAGAAAAGTGAACATCTTGGCAACCTACTCCCATGGGTCTTACATACATTCAAAACATATGATCATCCCCTCTAATCATTTCTTGGGAAACCAAATTATCAGCAGCATTATTCTTCCCCCCCCCCTTCAAGCACTCATGTGGGAGCTATCATGCCTCCATATGTTCTTTGTCTCACCCATTGTCTCCGCCCACTTCATGACGCCAGGAACATGTTTAAAACGCATTTCCAGGGGGCAATTTTTTTTCCTGGGTGACCCAGATCACTTTTAAATGGCTCTTTTCAGAAAGCAGCGGCAGTATCGTTCATCTGTGGGTCTCATGTGAGCTACCAGACTCATGGGAATGAATGTAAATCAGCACCATCAGCGAAAATCTTATATTGTGCTTCTGCATGACTTAAAGGTGCAGTGTGGTCATTTTCAGTCATTTTTGTCACTTCTAAAAATATTACAAAACAAATATATATGAACATTTTCATGAATTTTTAATCACCTTAAACTATTATTTTTAATCCATCACCCTTAAAGGTGCAGTGTGTAAGATTTGGTGATATCTAGAGGTGAAGCTGCATGTTGTATCCATCACCTCACCCTCACCCTTCTGAGCATGAAGGAGAACCTGTGGTAGACTTCAGTTGTCATTACAACTCACAAAAATGTTTAGTACATCCACTTTTAAACATGGCAGGCTCCATAGAGAGGAACCACTCCTCATGTAAATATACATTAATGGGTTCATTTAAGGGTAATAGAGAAAAATAGTAAATTTAGGCGATCATAAAATCGTGAAAATGTCAGTGACAAAAATGAACAAAATCTTACACACTGCACCTTTGAAGAAGCCTATTAATGAGTATTTACATAAGAAGGGCATCCTCTGACGGGCAACTGAGGGCTATCGTTGGTTCCCCTTCATGCTCAGACATCTGAGGGTGAGGTGATGGATACAATATGCAACTTCACTTCTAGATATCACAAAATATTACACACTGCACCTTTAATATCATGTAGAAAATATCATAATTCTTTTGGTAACATGCAGACAATTCTGTGTTGATGATACAACATAGGTTGTGCAATGTGACAATGAATCTTATTATTGAAAAACTGCAATGTGTCTTATTGGGCTTAACAAGGTGCTGATTCCTCTGCTGTAAAGACTTTAACCCCGAAGAGTAAGAGAGGAAAGAAAAGTCACGATGATGATGATGGTGATGATGATGATGATGATGATGGTGATGATGATGATGATGATGACCATCATCACAAAGATCTTTTCACAAAATGGATTGAAAATAGAAAAATGAGCGGAACAAAAACTGAACTCTGCAAACGAACACGACTGGCTCTGTTAATTTCTTGTTCTGTCTGTTTGCATGGTCTGGTAGTGTGGTTAATACACTTTGTCTAACAAATTAAATTGTTGAACACAAAACCCTTGGGGGAATGAACTAAAAACAATTCTTATCTGTGTGTTTAGAGGTGGAACAACAGGACTACCACAGATTGAGGCAATGGAAACTCAAGATAAAACGCATGGATTAGGACCTTGTTTTTCTCAGTTTGTGCCGTTTCTCTAAGCAACACCCACATGTTCTTATAAATAACAAAATGACGCATTCGACCAGCCAGGATCTAAAATGCTACAAATTTAAAAAGCAAAAAATGTGGGTTATTTGGGAGCAGGTCCTCTTTACTACAGCCACCATGTCCGACCATTTGGTTCATACAGATGCCTTTATTGGACAAAATCAACACCTTTTGGTATTAATGGTAACTACCAGTAACTAACTTAATCCTATATACTGTACCTTTAAGTAATAACGTTTACATTCTACTTAACGAAATGTATCATGATCTAAACCTAAAATGTGCTTGTTAAAACACAGTGGATGTTATATGATGTATTATAACAAGATTTTTCATCATTAGTTTAACATGTTGCATGCACACATAAGAGTTAACATCCATATGCCTATCACGGTTAGCACCTTGTTTTAATCAATAAGTGAGGAGGTCAAGTATTTTTGACACAAAATAAATATTTCAAACTGTATGTAGTTAAGTATGTATTCATGATCTAGGTCAGTGAATCTCAACTGGTGGGTCGCAACCCTAAAGAGGGACACAGACATGCTGTCAGTGGGTCACAGGCCTTTAACTGGGAAACAAAGTTAAGAAAATAATCCTGTGCTTTTATTTTGAAGAGGATTTTTTGGTCTTGGAGTGCCATCTATTCACACTCCACTGACAGTAGGTGGCGATGATGCCTTATAATCCTAATAGACACCTGCTATTTAGCAAACAGAAGAAAACCCTCAAAGTTTGTTTTCAAATGCTAATCGACCATGGTGAAACACTCGAAGCCTAAAACGATATAAAACTATATAAAATTTTGATTTCTTATATTGAGGACAAAAGAGAAGACGTATGCACTTTTTGGCTTTTAATTCAAACGCAGCTAATTGAGTGTAAAGGGAATCGCCACCTGTTGGTTGTGTTTGTTAAGCTTGTTATCATTCAACTTTTTTGTGCTGCCATACTGTGATATTCCGTACTATCTCAGGTTCTGGTAGAAATACTCCGTGACCCAGGTTACTGGATGAGCGGTTAAAGATGACGACATAACATTTGAGAAGTTGAAAATGTTCCTTGATTTAGGTCACGGCCCATTAAGGGGTACTCTCCTGATGTTCTGACCTCATAGAATCACTTTGTTGGACACATGACAAGCAGCACGGAGTATACATTATTGAGTGGATCACAAAGGGCGGGGCTTAACACTTAAACACAACCACATGAGTCAACAGCCAATGGTGCATTGACATCTCATATTTGAAAACCTCATCAATCATAATAAAGGCTTACCTGGTGTAGAGGTAAGCCATGAGGCCCAGGGGAGACCCGGACTGCAGAGTTCTCTTCCCTTTGCTGGTGCTGAAGCTCAGAACTGAGGGGTCTTCAGAGGACTGGAGGTTTAAAGAGCCAGGTCCAGAGACAGCGAGTGAGGGTAGTAATGAAACCTCCAAGCCCCACTGTCCCACACGCAGAATCTACACAATTTAAGCAAAGGGACATACGAATAAACTCGCTTCATGACAAATGAAGGGAAAAAAAACTGCAGTATTGAATATTTGTTGTCAGTACCTCCAGGTATTTCCTCACACAGTCAAAGAAGACCACTTTGGATTTGAGCTCCTCCAACTGAGACTTGAGTTTCGACAGCATCAGTTTGCTCCCAGAGTCTGTGGCATAGAGAGCACATACACAAGTTGTTTAGATCATCCAGGAAGTTGGGGGGAGGGGGGGCACCACAGCACCAAGCTGCACTATGAAATGAACATCCCATCTTTGCTTTTCCGCTCTTGTTGGATGAGCTTCTGGTAGAAGTTTCTGGTTTTCTTCAAATTCCTTGTTTCGATGATCAGCTGCTGCTGCAGTTCCTGTTCAAAGGAAATCACACATTGAGAGAAAGGGCCTGAAAATAACAGCACAAACTAAAAAAATGTCCTTTTCTGTTCATGGCGATGGAGAAAAAACAAAAATGGCTCATTTGAAGTGAATTGAGTGAGAAGTCGCAGCACCACACGTCTGAAGGTGTGTCACCGCTTTTAGCTGATGTACAAACTGTCTGAAGGAACAGCGGCGCCATCAAAGTGAGCAAACACAACCACTGTTCATTAAAATTCTTTCAAAAATGATAATAACGTCCTCCGCCAAGGGCCAAGTTCAGCGTATTAATATTCAGAACCAGTTTGGAGAGAATAATACACCAATTATCCCACCCCACCCCCCCATATTCATATTCATGTACTATTTACCCCAAGCCTGACCATGCTCCACTTCATTACAGTTACAGGACTTTTTCATTAACCTGGTGACGAGCTGGATGGAATTAGGAAATTGAAGTGCGTGCAACACGCACTTGGCTGTATTGTGACACACACACAAAAAGCATGATATATCAAAAACTTTATATTCCCCCACTGAGTTAACATTGATAAATTGTTTCAAATGATCAAAATGCAAAAAATACACAATATCAGTGTGATGACAATATCAAATGAAATTTGCAATGAGATTTTATTAAAATCTAGTGGTGAAAGTACCGACCAAGCATATAAGTGAAGATATGTTTCATATAACATTTACTTCAAATAAATAACATTTGAAAGTTATTTAGTTTGTGTGTTCTTGGTTACTGTAAAAATGGTGAAGCAACATGGCGGCTTCCATTGAGACGACCTGCTCCCCAAGTAAATATAAAGGGTGAGTTTAAGAGACATGAAAAGAATAATGTTTTCAGGTGATTGATTGTATCACTGGTATTACTATGATTATGATTATTATGATTATGATTATGATTATGATTATTATTGTTGTTGACACTATCATTACTTCTATTTTTGACTACTATACTATTACTTGATACTTTTTACTATTACTATTACTATTATTACTATACTATATTATTATTATTATGATTATTATTAATATTATTACCATTACCATTATTATCATGATTATTATCATTATTATTTGATTATTATTATGATTATTATGATTATTAGATTACTAAGATGATCACATATTATTACTATTATTACATCACCACTGATGCTGTCAGCACTTCTGTATCACCATCAGGTGTATTAGTAGGTACAGTGGTGTAGTAGGAGTCACCACAGGTTCACCTACCTGTGTTTTTGCATCCAGACAAGGTGACGATCCCGTGTGCTGCCCCAGATTCACTGCATAATGCATCACCTCAGGACTGAAACTGTCTTCTCCAAAAAGGGCTAAGGACCAGGCCGGGCTGAAGCAGAGGCCGGCCGCTCCCGTCTTAGATCCAGGCGGGACGAGCTGATCGGACACCAGGGAGTCGCTGTCCTCCATGTCCTCCAAGGACTCAGGGCTCATCTGCTCCAGGGCTCCCAGCAGCCTGTCCTCCCTCCCTGACAGACACTCAGCTTCAGTGGGGCTTTCATCGCTGCCCCCCACCACATGATCCCCTCCCTCCATGACCCCTGTGTCTGTGGCGTCCGTGCTCACGCCAGTAAACAGGGCGAATGTAGAGAGAGAGACAGAGAGAGAGGGAGGAGGGCAAAGAAGTGAGAGGGGGACTGAATCACATGTAGAGCAACACAACAAACTGGATTTGTGGGGAAAACACAAGAGATGTGAGGGTGGTGCTGGGGGTAGTTAGTGCCGAGCCTGATGTGGCAGCACAATGCAGCCACTGTTGAGAAGATGAGCTTCGAGGCAGTTCAACGTGTCCTATCGTCACTTTTCATCTCGAGTATCTGGCAAGAGCCAGTTTGTAACCAGGACTCCATGTCTCACACATATTAATAGCACAACGAATACGTATGTAAGAGCTTGTGAGAGTGTGTGTGTGTGTATGTGTGAATATGCTTTTCAGAGAAAAATATATACCAATGAAAATCCACAATTTTAAGATTCAAATCCCCCAGTTGTTCAGAGCTCTCAAGACTTTAATTAGAGGCTAATAAGAGAAGTATTGAAGTAAAGAGGGGATTGGTGCTCACAAATGTGAAACCAGCATTGCTATCAAAGACCAGCCCTCTTTATGAATCCATTTATGTTCATCAAGAGGAGAAGGATGATCAAACTAGAAGCAAATAATAAAAAAGGCCCAGTTTGCCACTAAAAAAAGACTAATTCATTTCACTACATCACAAAATATCGCCTCCAATCCTTCTCACCCTCGTCAGTGAAAAACAGCTTGTATCCCTGAGCCATCACAATACTGAGCTCTGGAATGAAGTTACATGCAAATATAATAGGTGGGTGCAATTAAGTGTGTAAAATGTGTATGTGTGCACGTGTATGCTGAAATTAAAATGAGTACTTGTCATTTTTAGTTTTTTATGTGAATTCTTTTTTGTTTTTTTGATTAACCAACGCTTCTGTGTTTACTGGTTGTACCATGACACTAAGGCTAATTTAATTATATTGTATCATCTATGTGAATGATGTAAAGTGAATAAAAAAAAAATCTGCCAAATTTCATGCGAGGCATCTCATCAAAAAGTATATGCCCACATAACATACTGCCATCACCTGTTTATGACTGATTGATTCAAATTTGTAGCAGCATGTTTAGTGTTTTGCTCCACCGGTGGTGTGAGAGACAGGAAGTGAAACCTAAAAATTACTCAATTACAAAAACTAATGTTTACTGGAGATTGATATGATAGGAAGTGAAGGAGGATTCATATTGCAGATTAAAGCCAGGTGTTAATGACTGGTACTGGGTTTTCTGACTTGGCTTGAATGCACTTTGCTACATTTGAGGTAGAACTGCTTTGTATTTTCTTCCGATTTGACTGTAATAAATTCAGGGATGTCCTTTTGAACACTCAAAAATTAGTATTAAAGTTGCAGTGTGTAAAATTTGGTGACATCTAGAGGTGAAGTTGCATGTTGTATTCATCCCTCATCCTTCTGAGCATGCAGGAGAAGGTAGACGTCAGTTGTCATTAAAACACGAAAAGATGTTTAGTATGTCCACTCTGGCCATTTGTAAAAACATGGCGGCCCGCTCGTCATCTAAATATACATTAATGAGCTCATTTAAAGGTCATGGAGAAAAACGTATAACATTTAGGTAATTATAAATTCAAGAATAAGAACAAAGTTTTGTTCGGATGATGCGTCAAGAACAAGATGCAAGAACTCCCAAACCAGGTCTGGGAGCAAGAACATGGTCAACATGTACTGACCTTTACACACAGCACCTTTCAGCCTTTTTAGTTAAAGGTGTTACATAGGTGTAGGTTGTTGTGGTCACCTAAACAATTGACTGTTTTATACTGCATTTAAGATGTCCAATGGTGAATATGGACGGGATTCTAACCATGGCAGTTCTGTGTCTGCAACACAGACAGCATGGAGGTGAAATGAGTGACCTCAAACCCATTAAAGTCAACATTAGAGCTGGTCACCTACCTTGACTTGGCTCTAGTCTCACAATATCTCCAGGTGACTGAGTCTTGTCTTCTTCATGACATGACCGGGTCTCGGTCTCTTTCCAAGATCCCACAGCTGCAGGATCAGAGGTGTGGATGTTTCCATTCAGGTCAAGATGGCCACGGAGGCAAACTCCTATCTTCCCTCTCCACACGGATGATGACGAGGGTGGGGCGTGGTCTACCCTTTGCACCGCCTTGGATGGAGAGTGCTCATTAGAGCCGCTACATAGGGGGAATTAGGAGAGAGACGAACATGTGTGGTGTTCAAAGGTAATGGCAATCAGCACAGGATAATAGACAAAAGAAATAAGACATCGATCTCTCAAATGACACACCAATTGATTTATGCTGGGACGACATGCTCACTCCGATCCTGTAAGTTAGAATTGTTAATGCATGGGAGGCTACAGCACTGATCCATCTCCTCCACATCCACCCACAGCTGCGCCCTGTGAACGAACCCCCAGTCACGTCACGTGGAACACAGTTTCCCCTTAACTCCACTGCTGAAGATTGAGACAGGGTCTCTCCACATGGTGCCCAGAGCACAAGAGCATGGCAACGGCTTGATGGAAAAAAAAAAAAAGATGTCTGGGAGAATGGACAGGCTCTGCCCTCTGCTCATCTCCACCTCACCTCATATAAATGAGAGTGAGACAAGTGGAGAGTGGAATTTGTCGCCTTCATTCATGTTCTCATTGACACAATCCTGGTGCTGCTCGTCGGTAACAATGCAGATGAGGCTTTACATGTATCCTGGCTGTGGGGCCGCTACCATGGGGACCATTTAAGATGCCGACTGAAGTTTATGTATGAGGGACATGTTGTGTACATGCTCATTTGAATGCTGCGTTTGGCTGCAGAGGCGAGATCATGTTTACTGAGATCACTCACTCACTGCGCATCTGTTCAATCTGAACAGCCACCACTAATCCAGTAAACAGTATTTATTTATGTGTTTTCTCAATCATTATTCTGACACTGATAATATCGACTTACTTAATAAAAACACAACTGCGGTCAATGGCTGATACTTGATGATAATGGTCATGGTCAGTGAGATCCCACTGAGCCTTTGAAGATGGTTGAAATTCCAATTAGGTATCTGCATTATTTACATGCAAATGATATGCAGTGAAACATGGCAGCTGTGTTTTCTACATCGCTTCAACCATCCATCCCCGCCGACATGGATGTGGATGGGCCACCATCTTGTCACTGGGTCGAGACATGGATATGGAATGGCAAATGTACATGTGTGTCCTTGTAGTTAATGACTCCATTTAGCATTCATTTAAGACCTCACCATCTCCTATCACCAGAGTTAATAACAAGACTTGTGTTGCATGCTGTATTAGATGAGATTAGATTAGATATTATTAGATGAGATTAGATTAGATTAAATTAGATATAGCTTTTCATTCATGCAGTAAATCAGTGAGATATTCATGCACATTACTGTATCGAATGAATTAAATGAATGTTGCGATTGGGCCGCAACAAGAACTTAATTAGTCAGTTATTTAACAATTACTAAAGTAGACGGAAACTACTTTGGGTAATCCATCAATCAGATGTCTTTAAAAGCATCAGCACATCTCCTGTCGGAGGGCCAGTGAATACATCAGGCACTATAATGAGATATTATTTTATTTTCTTAATTATTTTTTTCAAGGCTTAAGATTTCGGTATTTTTTTGTCACTTCTATGTGTAGATTAAAATTATATTCTGACATTTTTACGAATGTATAATCATCTACATGTATGAGTCCTTTGATGTATACTGTATATAAATCAGAAACGGGTCCTCTCCATGGGGCCCACCATGTTTTTACAGTGGCACAGAGCGCACATACTTCACATCTTCTGACCATAGGTTACCATAGGTACTCCTGCATCCTCGAAAGGGAAAGGTGAGGTGAAGGACACAACATTCGACTTCATCAAAATATACTATAGCACCAAATCTTACACACCGCATCTTTAATCTCTTATTGTTAAAAAGACAAGTATTTGGAAGTTCTACTCACAGTGAAGACGGGCTATAGTTGACTAGACAGTGTAAAACACCCAGCAGGTCTTCTTCCCAGTACAGACCACTAAACCTCTCCTTCACAACACTGGCGAACCTGTGGTACTGGAGGTCCTTCAATGAGAAGATGTACTCCCCTTGGAGAAGGTAAGAAAACAATTTCAAATGACATATGTGTGATATTTATAGTAAAGGTGCAGTGTGTAAGATTTTGTTCATTTTGTCACTTAAAAATAATGTACTTAAAAATATTACAAAACAATTGCATACTCACATTTCCATGAAATTATAATATTATAAATGTTAATTTTTTTTCTATTACCCTATAATGAGCCATTAATGCATATTTACATGAGGAGGGGGGTCCTCTCTATGGAGGTCACCATGTTTTTACAGTATCCCTGAGTGGACGCACTAAACATCTCTCATCAGTTTTGACAACTGAAGTCGACCATAGGTTCTCCTGCATGCTCAGAAGAGTGAGGGTGAGGTGATGCATCCAAAATGCAACTTCATCTTTTAAGGTCACAAAATATTACACACTGCACCTTTAACACAGCAATTTAATTGCTGGACATCTGAAAGATATAGCAGGTTACTGTACAATTGTAATGGAGCACAAACTTCAAAACATTTGTGCAGCGGTCAAATGAAGACACATACCCATGGCCACATCCTCCTGTCCATCATCCGAACCTCCATCAAGTGAAAACTCTCCATTGAGCAGGTCAATCACCTCCTGTAGGGCTGGATGGACTCTGGGAGGGATGGACTCAGCAGGAAGCTGCTTCTCAATCCGTGTCACCGGATTTGTTGTTCCATTTAAAGCCGTGGTCACAGCGTGCAGCAGGGGGCTGTCAGAAATAATGGAGCTACCGCCGATAAACGCCGGCAGGTCACACTCCTGAGGTTTGAGCCTCACGGGGACATTCAGACAGTTAATAAGCGGACCTTCAGCGTTCTCCGGAGCAGTGATTAATCCTCGCCGAGGCCGCGGGACCAGAGAGAGATTTATATCGAGCCCTGGGAGGGACTCGGGAGCCCGGACCCGCACTGGCACCAGAGAAAGATGTCCTGTGGTGGAATCTTGACAAAAGAGGAAATTGTTGAAGACGCCACAGCCGTTGAGGGAGGTGGAGAGTGGAAGGGACATTTCCAGACAGGAAATATCCAGGCAAACAGAGGCAGGGTGGGGCTTCATGCTGTTGCTGGAAATTGTGGAGGCTGTAGCGATGACTGTCGGCTCCTCTGTGTTTAAAGTGGGTTCAATCAGTGCTGGATGTGGACACTCAGAGTGTGAAGGGGAATCACATTCCTTTTCTACCAAGTCTCCACTGTTTTTTCTGAATCTATCATGAACCCTGTAAAAAAATAAATAAAAAAATAAACAATTGTTCACAACAATCTGCAACATTTGTGTGTAATTGTTATACTTAAAGGTGCAGTGTGTACGATTTTTTTCATCACTCTTATGTGTAGAAATATTTGTTACCCTAAAACGAGGCCTATAACGCATTGTTTACATCAGGAGTGGGTCCTAAGCCCAGAGAGGACTTACAAAAGATTTTGAGCTTTAATAACAACCAAGGACTAGCATAGGTTCTCCTGCATGCTTGAATGGAAGGGGTGAGATGATGCATACAACATGCAACTTCACCAATTGATGTCACCAAATCTTACACACTGTACCTTTAATTGTCATTCTGGTGTTTAATCTTTTTTATACAGACAGAAGCCATTTCAATTTTCTAAAAACACATGCATGAGGGGATTAAAGTCCCCCATCCATACATACATCTGTAAATGTTACTGACTTCAATTTTTTCATTTGTTATGCATATTCAGCATTTTTGACAGTTTGGATATGTGTTGCATTTGGCATCAATCAACTCTGAATCAACAGGTGTCCAACACATCCTCTGGCTTAGGGCTCTTTGGCAGCAACTAAGGATTCTGCAGCAGCTCCCTAGTTGCCACACCTGAAATCCTGTAGATCGTTTTCACACGTTTATAAAGAAAACTGCAGCCACCATCCCCACTGTACACGTCAATAACCCAAAAACACGCATGCAACTTTAGAGTTACGTTAGCCGAAGAGATACGGAATCAAGTAGTGGTCAACTTGTGGACTAAAACTATTCAACGACGTATCAACGACTAACAGCGGAGGAACTGTTACGCTGGCAAGGTTCAAAGGAAACACGATACAACTACAAGTCCCTCTGCAGATGGATACAACATGCAATTTCACCTCTAGATGTCACCAAATCCTACACACTGCACCTTTAAGTTCAAGTCAGTTGGAGGTCAGCAAAGATGTGTATTCACTGAGCTGTCCTTGAAAACATCCATTATTCTAAACATGTTCAGCAATTAGAAAAACTTTTTGTACCCCTCAATGTCGGCTCCAGGGTTTTGGCTCTCCTCTTCAGAGTCCGCCCCACTGCTCAGGACAATGGGGCTGAAGTGTGTGGCGGTGGAAGTGAAGGCCTCTGGGAGCTGGAGTCCCTCACTGACTGGATAGCTGTGGGGGACAGGGCCAGGCACAGGAGCTAGTCGGCTCTCAGTGGCCATGGGCACAAAGCCTATACACACAGTTATAACAACGCCAGATACAATATCAGTGATATTGTCTCATGCAGGGCACATCTGTAAATTACACCAATGGTGTCATATATGAAAAACATCTGCATGGGAGCCCATTTAAATGATTGATATTAGACGTAAAAGAAATCGAAATTTGGAGATGATAGAGATCAGGGGTCGGCAACCCTCGGCACCCATGCCATGATTGGCATGCCACTACGTAATCAATAGCATGCCAGACAATGCACAGTATGCCACAGATCAAGCAGTTCCAGCTTCGATCTCGTCACCGTCTTTTGCATTTCAGGAGATATTTGTCACATTTATGTAGAATGTGTACATGTCACAGTGAAGCATATTGCATGCGGGTCAGCCATATTGAGCGCAGCAGTCCTACCACTGTTGTTCTGTTCAGTCTCCTCATGTGAGCTGTGCTGCGCGTCAGCTTCACTCAAATCTTCTGCACTCTGGGATTTTGAAAGTGGCTGAAAGACAAGTGAATTGGATCATTAGGCCTCACTGAAATGAGGCTAAGACCACATTCATATCATATGACAACAAATGTATACTGGGCTCAAAAGTGCAACAAGATCTGAAGCAAAAAAAGGTATAGTGGCCAAACGGAGGTAATGCATGACTTTGTGTTGGTCACATGGTGCCATGCAACCCACAAACCACTTTTCCCATAAGCTATGGATCAGACAACAATACATGGAAATGAGCTGATACATCTTTCAAAGGTTTATCAGTTCACCCAGTGTCATTAATGAACTATACCTCCAAGTTTTCAAAAGAAATCTCCATTTATAAAAAACACGCAACTGCTGGGCTGCACAAGCTTTGATAGGAAACCATATGGCCCCGCCTCTGACACTGCAGACCAGAGGTCTCAAACTCATGTTAGTTCAGTATACCCCAGTTTGGTACCAAGTTTACACTTACATTTATAATGTGTGTATTGTTATTGCACTTTCTACGTAACACCCATTGCATGTCTGTCCATCACGGGAGTGGATCCCTCACCTGTGACTCTCCCTGAGGTTTCTGTCTCATTTTTCTCCCTGCTAAAAGTGTTTTCCCCCGGTAGTTTTTCTTTACCCTCGCTGAGGGTCTAAGGACAGAGGATGTTACCCACCCCGTGAAGCTCTGTGGGACAAACTCTGATTTGTGGATGCAGGATACATAAATGAACTTGATTTGATTTGAAGTGCTCCAGACCAGCAAAATCACAGCATGATGATCTATAAACAACAACTCCAAATTCCCTTTGTTTTAGTGCAAAACAAAATACAAGTACAAGTACAAGGGCCGGACAGAAACCTCTGTTGGGTCGGTTCTGGCTCGCAGGTCATACGTGAGACACCCTTGCTCCAGACTGAAAGACAACCCTGACATTTTCAAACTTTGAATGGCTCTATGGCAGCAAGGACAGCAGTTGCAGTTACTTGTACTTGGTGGTATTTTCAAATCTTAATACATAACATAATAACATAATAGTATAATAAAATTTAGTGACGTAAGATTTTGAATTAAAGATGTAGGCACAAAAACAGAAGGGCTTCTACCGGATGAACTCTGCCGATGAGGTCGTTCCACACAGTCTCAGCATCTGTCCCCTGAATCGATAAGTAGTCACGACAGCTCTGAAACAACATCCACATTAAAACATAGGTGACAACAATAAACACATCAGTGCACTTCACACACACGCAGACACACACACACTGATAATGTCCAAATTAATTCAGTTCAGAAGTAACTGAAGCATTTGTTTTGTTTCTAAAACCAGAAGCCACTTAAAACACAACTGGCCGCAGAAGAATACAAACGAATGAAGGGTTATCGCAGGAGAGTCCTTCGTAGAGAAGATGACAAAGCACTTTGACAAATTGTATGCTCTACATTTAAATAATGAGTGGTTCTCTGCTAAAAAAAGGCAATGTCTGTTTGGAGGTGGTGATGTCTGCACATTGATATGCAAAACTGAATCAGGATATATTTATGGAGAAGCTTTCAAGGAGCTAAAACAAATCAAAACATATCACAGAAGAATATAAAAGTAAGCAGTTAAGACAAAGACATACAAGGATAATAGAATATTATGTTCAGTGTGAACATCAACATACTGTTTTGTTAAGACTCAGTGATGCTGTAGCGCTAAATGACAATTCCAGCAGTGGTAACATGTTCTCTACATGTTAACATGTACAACAGTAACACACAGAGAGGTTTCAGAATTCTTTGATTTCTAGCATCTGACAAAAATTAGTGAATTATCCAATTCCTGTTTTCACAGTTCCTTATAAATTAAATTTCATAAAGCCGGATTAGTTTCCAGTTGGTGCAATTTTCCCCCTTAAATACTGAAAGTAATTGGCTCCTTCTTTTATTCTCTTTCAGATGTTCAGATACACTCATCTGATAAATGTTCTCATGACTATCGAAGATTAAAACATTTCATAAAGAGGGCAGATCATAAAATTCAAGTTTTCTTTTCTCTATTAATCAGATGACCTCTCACGATAATACATGAATCTTCGGAAATGCCCGACCTCTCAGTATATTAAGGGAGACATAGCGTATCCAGGTTCATAATTCTAAATGGATGGTTTCATTTGATGGTTGACACAGAGCAGGAGTGTAAAACTCATTTTAGTTACGGGGCCACATGCAGCACCATTTAAAGGTGCAGTGTGTAAGATTTGGTGACACCTATTGGTGAAGTTGCATGGTGTGTCCATCTCACCCTCACCCTTCTGAGCATGAGGGAGAAAGTAGGGTAGAAATGATGATCCCGTTTCTGGCCCGCGCGCCATATGTTTGAGACCTCTGGCATAGAGGAAGCAAAAACTGAAAAATGTGTCTTCTTTATAAGTCCTTCAAATTAGCTTCACCCCCAACACCCCCATAGGCAGGGTTTCACACCATAATGTGAATGATGCATTGATTCTTGTGTCCAAACACTCCTTGAATCGCAGACGGTGAACATGTTAACAAGATGTAATCAGCATTGACCTCAAAGCATCACTGAGCAGCCTCACAGAGCTGCCAAGTCCAGTTAATTAGTGGTCACACACAGTCTAGCTGTAACAGGAATTAGCTACAGGGATTTGACCACAGCACAAAGTAAAGGACAAATTAAAAACTTGTTAACACCACATATTTAATCACAAGCAACAATATTGTTTTGTTGTTTTAATCAAACACATTTTACAGTCTATTAGTAAGAAAAGGTCGATCTAGAATTGAAGTGCATGTTGCAGCAGCTCATATTCAAAAACCTAGATTTTGGTAAAATCATTATATAGAATCTAAAATTATTATATTAATGTTTTTCATGGTGTATAATCACCTGAGTGTGCAAGTATTGTTTTAGATATTCTAGAATGAGCCCTGTACAGTATCAATACATATGTGAGGGTCCTCTCTATGGAGGCCACCATGATTTTGCAGTAGCCCAGAACAGACAATCTAAACACCATTTGGTATTTTAATAATCAATGCAATAAAAATACCTTCTTAGCCATAATGATGCTGGGTCTCTCAATAGGTGTCCTCCGTGCCATCTCCAGGAGCAGTCTCTTCAATTTGCGAGGCATTGCCAGTTTTTGATTGGGCGATAAACTGAACTTGGCTGTAGCCCAGAGAATAGCAGCAACTCCATATACACACACCTGAGCCGTGAGCGAGGAGAACAGAGGATGGGAAGTTATAACTGCAGCGGAACATTGGTGAGAATTAATTTTCTAAATGAATGAGACAGACAAACCTTTTCAGTCACAATGCCGTGTTCTTGATATTCGGGAGCAAGATAAAACTCATCTCGAGGGCCTGAAGAGAAGGAATAAAAAGAATGAAGACGTCCACTCTGACCCCTGAGCCACAGCCTCAAGTAAAGATCAATAAAAGCAGCACATAGATGACGAAATGGGAAAAAAAGTGTATTTACCTCTGTTTTTTGGTTTCAAGAAGAGCACCTCTCCCTCACAGCCCACGTAAACTGTGTCCGGACAGAAATATGCTGGTGGATTTTTAAAACAAGTTTAAAGCGTTTTCTCAAATACAAAACAAGAGACAATTTGGCTGCACGCACAGTCCACACCAACAAATATGGGCAGAAGACAGGTGAGCAAACTTGTGAAGTCAGAGAAGTCTTTTCCTCATACTGTCCACCGCTCCAGCTCCTGTTTGCACTGTCTCCGTGAAATGCTCTGTAGAGCTCCTGCCCCACCCCATCACAGAAAAGTCCGGAATGCTCTGATGGGGCAATCTCACCCAGCAAAATGAAATTTGAAGAGGAGGCATTTCCTCAGATTACAAAAACCAATCCCTCTGCACTTGATTTGATCTATATTTTTTAGGCCATGAATCATGGCCTAATCCCTGTCCAAATATAATGAGCCCTTCCATGACCCATATTACACCCTTCCACTAAATTGGTGTTAATCCATATTATATTTATTTGTGACATCATTAACACAAACAAATGCACAGGGGTGAAAACATTAGCTCTTTTATAGGAGGGAATAAAAAGCCTTGTTCAAAAAGTGTCGTACACTCGAGGACTTTTATAATAATAGGAGTAAATGTTGGGTGGAGTTAATTAAATAGGGCAAAAGGGAGTGAATAAAACATAACTTTCAAAATGGAATATGACAAATTATTCGAATCAAGTTGAGGTTATTCCCTGCAGCGACTGAAGTCAAGATTAAAGAGAATGATCTTATACGACTTGTTATTACAGGAGCAGTATAAATAATGTTTGATGGATTCAGCCTTTTAGAATCACCTGGGTAGTCGATGTAGGTTTGCAGCGAGGACAGACACGTGTAACACAGCGCCCACAGCTCATTGACCGTCAGCCTCCGTCCACAGCGAGTCAGCAGCTCCCTCAGAGATATCCACTGGAAACACAGGAGCAGATGCAGGAGTTGAAAAGTTACAGAAGTCAAGACGTGTCCACATATCTCCGTCGGCCTAATTAACTGAAATAATCCCTCTCTTGAAATAGAACAAGTTCTGGCAGAATTACACATGGTTTCCTAGTTTGTTCTAAAGTTTCATTAAGCCAACACCCTGAATAAACCACTGTTATAGATCCATAATTTATAAATGGATTTAAAAACTATTGGGTATTTTATATTATCTTGTGATGTGTCAGCATTATCGTATAAATTGACGTTTAATCTGGCCCCATACAAAAATCAGATGAAGTAAACCAGAATCTCAGTTTGTCGGCTATATGCTTTAAAGGTACAGTGTGTAAGGTTTTGGTCAATTTTTGTCACTTGTATCTGTAGAACTTATATAGAGACATTTTGACAAATATATAATCACCTAAATGTATGATAGTGTTACTTTTTACATTATCCCTACAGGTGCAGTGTGTAAGATTTGGTTGTTGTGTAAGTTGCATGTTGTATCCATCACCTCACCCTCTTCCTTCTGAGCATGGAGGAGAACCTATGATAGACTTCAGTTGTCATTAAAACTGTAAAGATGTTTAGTATGTCCAGAATTGTGTTGTTTTTAAGGAGTCTGAGTTCTGGATATGTCCGATACGAATGAGCAAGTCTGTGTGTTATGTGCTCTATATGTAGGTCTGGAAAGGTAGAGAAGAGTCAGGATGGGGTGAACAAATGCATGTGACAGAGATTTTTCAAATAAAAAAACAGTAATGTGTCACTCACTATGTGTTGGTTTTGTTTCAGTGAATGAATCCAGGTGAACAGAGCTGCCTCAGTGTACCTGGATGTTAAAGGGTCTGTAATAAACCTGATCTGCTATTGAAAAGCATTAATGCAACAGCTATGTTTCTAACCTCGTCCTGTGACTCTTCATTCAGGCACAGCATGCTTTTGGTCATGTGGTTATTCGGAGCGTAGAGGCTGTGGTTCAGTAAGGATTCTTGTGCTGTTTCCAGGTCTTGACAGGAAGTACATGGAGATGATAAATCCTCAACACTGTCCTTGGATTCGCTTTCATTGCACTCTCCACTCTCTCTGTGTCCCTCACACAAAGTCTCTGCAACGTCCTGCTCGTCCAAATTCCCGTAATCCTCGGCGCTGCAGTGCGGGTAAGATTCACAGGACTTGCCCCGGTTGAGTCTTTGCAGTCTGTCGTTCCACACAGGAGTGCAGCGGGAGTGTGCGTCCGCTGCGCCTATCTCGGTGAGGTCGGACACCGGTATACTGATGTCTCCGTGTGTCGGAGGGGACAGACTGGGGGGGTTGTTGGAGTCTGGGACGGAGCAGGAGCGGTTCAGAGCCCCTCTCCCTCGGTTCAGCCTCTGCTGGGCCCTCCTCCTCACCGGGGAGCTGTTGTGGGACCTGCAGTCCAACTCGTCCGCCAAGTTCAAAATGTCTCCTTCGCTAGAGTCCATGTCCTCAGCCCAGAGAGACAAGTCCCAGCCCCTGCACACCTGTAAATCAAATCAAATCAAATATTATTTATACAACCCGCATTTACAAATGAGAGTTTGTCTCATAGGGCTTCACAGGGTGGGTAACATCCTCTGTCCTTGGACCCTCAGCAAGGGTCAGGAAAAACTACCAGGGGGAAAAAAAACCTTTTAACAGGGAACAAAAAGAAAAGATAGAAACTTGAGAGAGTCACAAGTGAGGGATCCACTCTCTGGACGGACAGACGTACAATAGATGTTACATGGAACGTTCAATCACAGTAACAATAAAAGTAGAGGACAGACTACACAGTCAGTCATTTTTTTTACTGCTAGAAGAGGAAATTTGAGAATGCAGCCATTTTCTTTCTTATGATAACAGTCACACACTTTAGCTTGTAGTTAATTAGCTAAGCTACAGTACTAGCAGGTAGTGTTTGTCTATGAAGGTAAACAAGATCACGGACTGTGTCATACACGGAGTAGCTTTTGTGCCACTGTGACAAGAAAAGACAAAACATTTTGTGTTCCAAAGTTATTGAGTCAGACCCAGTTGTTTTCCGCATGATGTAACTTTATATAGTATTTGGGTTTGACATTTCCCATGGAATCCCATATGTTATATTAACCATCACCGTCAATCAGAATCAACATATGGTCAAAAGTTTGGACATGCTTTGGAATATTCAATATACATCGTTTACCTCCAAATGTACTTCTTTTAGTTTGTATTTACAAATACATGTATCAGCATCAGTACTATTTGTATCCGTTTCTTTACTTCCTCCGTCAGAGCAGCGATGTCCTCTGTCACATACCTGCCGTCTGGAAAGACCATTTGTCTTCACAGACATGTCACTGGACCGATCTTCAGCTTTATCATCAGAGCTCAGTCTTCTCATCAGACATCTGGGTTTGGGATGCTGCCATCTCGCCTGCCAGGAGCCTTCCTGTCCATCTGTGGATACACAAAATCAGTAAGTGATCACAGCAAAGATCAACGAAGGAGCACAAATGAATTAACAGATGTGATCAAAATTACCTTGAAACACGGACTCAATGGAGAGCACACGCCGGCCGACAGAGGAGAGTTTCCGGCACACAGCTGCAGAGGAGGTGTGAGACAGCTGGGCTTCAGCCAGCGACAAGATGTCCTGTGTAGGTTATTATACATGGAGGTTTTCAGAATCCAACCGAGATAATTGAATGCCTATGTTCCCCTTTTGCAAATACAAATGTGGCTTTACTGCCTTATGGACGTGCAGCTGAGCCAAACAGCCAAGTTTACATCCATCTGCCCAGACTCAAACCTCACACAGATGGACAATCATTTTCACAAAATCTTGAAATGATAACAATACCCAGTGGAATATTATTCCAAAGATACTTCAATGTCTGCATCAGGTTCCTGTGAATTCTGAGTGACCTTTGACCTTGAGTCTAAATGAACATCTGTGCCAAATTCAAAGTAAGTCTTTTGAACATGGGATATGATGTTTTGGAGAATGGGACAGACTCAGAGAACAGACGCAGGACAGAAACATGAAGACATTTAGGAAATAGACAGATAAAATAGGAAACGAATCAAGGTTATTTTTCAAAGGATTTGTGAATATTCGGTTATTAATTTTGTAATTTTCTGTAGCTCTGTTATTATCATTATTATTATTATTATTATATTATTATCATTATTCTTACTATTATTATCATTATTGTTATTCTTAACATTATTCTTATTCTTATTCTTATTGTAGTTGTTGTTATTATTATTATTATTATTATTATCGCCACCATTACTATAATATGTTATTGTTGTTGTTGTTGTTGCTGCTGCTGCTGTTATATTGACTTCCTGGTTTGGAGAACATTCATGTTTTGCCAAACTAACAGTAATGGCCTGCTGACTTTTTCACTGCATTTCATTTGCACTGATACATCACTTCCACTAGGTGCTGCTCAGGAGCAATGGTTGACTACTCAACTAAAGTCACAGTCAAACTGATATTGATGAAGCCATGATAACTGCAAACAGATGACATTATGAATTAAAATCAATGACAATAGTTACTCTACATCTGACTGTCAAACAGGGGTGATGTAGCAATGTACTTAGAGACATTAGATTATCCAATGACCACAGTTAAAACTATT
>JAFBJT010108500.1:0-19166 GCA_016785325.1 Chascanopsetta lugubris
ATCTCTTCCAATTTGTCAGCGCATTGATTGCAGCTGTTTGGTTTTTTTTTGGTTTTTTTTTTTTCTTAGTTTACCAACCACACTTCAAGCCTCTGGTTTTTCTCGCTACATTTATTGTTTAGGTACACAGCTCACTTATACATATGAGTATGTATACATTCATTAATATACTAAAGCACTATTAACGTGCCACCTCTTACTCTACTCGCTCAGCATTTATATTAAATGATCTCTATTTAGAATCAGCAAAAGGTTTTTTGTTTTTTTGTTTTGTTTTTGTTTGATTTGTTTTCTGTCCACTGGTTGCCAACACAGACTTTATCCTTTCCCAGACGAAGGACTTCTGTGCGCATTGATGTGTTTTCACTTAATCGTTTGTGTTCAAACAAAGATGTTCTTTATAGACTATGCTTCCAAAGAAGACGACAATTCTGTAACTTTGGAAAAAATTTATGGAGAAGTTTTGTGTGTGCTAGATTGTATTGTAGAAAATGTACCCTGAATTTTTAAGTTCCCCCCCCACCCTTCAAAGTGTGCTGTACTGGGTGATAGTGTTAAAGCATTAGAAAGGAAGTCTCTAATGAAAGGTTGGCCTTAAACCCTCTTGTAATGCCCCTCTCTCATTTTTTGCATCAGGAGCATGAGATGACCTCAAAATGTTAATAACACTGAATTGGCTTGATTCAGAGTCTCATAGATGGACTCAAACCGGCCCACTCCCCCTGTTTTTTTTCTTTTTCTTTTGGAAAGCCGCAAATCTCACATGGTTTGAAAAAAAAAGATCTCTAACTTTATTGTTTTTTTCTTTGTTTTGCTTAAGGGATTGTCGACCTAGTTGGGTTTGTAGTTTTTTTTTCTTACTGTAATAGTTGAGTGAATTTACCGACCTGCAAGTCTTACAGTCATGGATGCAAAATTGGACCTGATGTGTTGTCAGCGGCAAATGAGATCAAACGGTCTGAGTGACGGTCATACAATAGTTTAGTTCCTTCTCAACAGCTGTTCAGGCAGAGCTCAGTACTGCTGCCTTTAGAAACTTGGTGTAATGACCTTTAGAAAGAGAGGGATGGGCGTCGGCTGTGAATTGACATTTCCCACTGTCGATTCGACATGTTTCTCCTGCTCTGTTACATTGACCAAAATTACCGACTCTACCTGATTGGTCAGTGCAGGTCTGAATGAGCCCGTAGCTCAACAGAACCATGTGTGTGTTGACTCACAAGGTGGTTTTCTTTAATATGAGGTCGTGGAAATATCTCGGCCACCTGTGTTTTGTTTCTTAGAGGAACCCACTCCCACTAACTCCTAATCAACACAAACCAGTTAATTCTTCCACTCCTGCCCTTGACCACTGAACTCCGTTACTGCTGTTTGAGGCTCACATTTTATTCCCTGACTTTCTGGGGGAGAAAAGAAAATTCACAAAATACTTTTTTATATGATTGCTCCCTTGTAAAATATCTCTTAAATTAAGGTACAGGTTTGATTTCAGCAAGAAAAAAAAGTTTTTATATGTATATTATACTCCATTAAGGAATGTCTAGAATTATCTTCCTCCAATGTGGATGTAGCCATTATTACGCCATTTTATGACTTTGTAAGAGAATTCACTGTGTGAAAATTGGTTTGCATTTTTGTATAATACAATCTGCTTTTTTTGTTTGATACGAGAGGGAGGTCAAACTGGAAGTTTGAAGAGAAAAAAAATGAACCTGTGAAATTGAGAAAACAAATGTAACTTATGTACAACAGTGATTCTAAGCTGAGGGGGAAAATTAAATGATATTGCTAACTCTGAGTGTTTGTCGTATGGTTTTATTTTTTAATAATTTTCTTAAGTAGTGGCAGCAGCCAGCATTCTCAGTCTTTGTGCTGAGCAACACATTAAGTTACTGTAGTGCTTTGCCTGGTATACATGATTACAGATCTGACATATACTGTAGATCTGATCTTGTCTACCTCTGATCAAAGGGGTTTAATAAGAACAGTTTCTTTAAGTTAATGTTAAAGCCACGAATGATGCTATTGAAAAATAAAAATAGCATCAGTATTGCACAGAATCATCATCAATCATTCAATATTGAGTGAAAACGAATCCTCCTTAAAAATTAAAGTAAAATCGAAACTATATGCCCACAAGAACACAATGGTCCCATAATATTAACTTATAAAAACTGCATATATTTCCATAATGGCACATGTAACGAGCAATCCAAGGCATTTCATTTTAATGTCATCCTTAAATGATGCATTGTGCTTCCACTGGGCAAAAAATATTTACAAGTCTTCAAGGGGGCAAGGTTCTAAAACCCAAATACCTAAAAAATAGCAGGAAGAGAAGGGTCAAAAAGGAGGAGGGATGACATTCAAACGTTTATAATAAATAAAGTCAGTGATCCTGTGTCCTGATGAAGGTCAAACAGACACTTGCACCAGCCCAGGTAAATATATAAATAATAATAAATAAAAAGAAAAAACTGCCAGCAGATGAAGTCTCACTTTCCTATGGAATTTGTGACTGAGGAGCTCCTGTGATGCTCAGCCTTTGCTCCTGGAGGCTACAACCTTTGTCCCTGTGTCCCTGATCAATCAAGGCCATGCCACACCACCACAGGGGGGCTCATGGCAGAAGTTAAAGGTGCAGTGTGTAATACTTTTGTCACTTCTACCCATAGAAATAGAATCAATGGAATGCATCTGTAGTAGCCAGCCGCTCTGGATTCCTCTTTGGTTTCTTGCTGAATTCAAAGGAGGATCGACCAGTGACCGTGCTCAGGTGATTGTCAGTGGAGACCCCGGTTTGTGGAAGTGGTACGACCCGACGCATGGGCTGCCTTACGGTGTCATGGTGTATTTCAGTACATTTACCCTCTTCATAAAGCTCCTCCAAAGCTCTCTGTGCGGTGGTGTTTGAGGTACACACTACAAGAAACTTGAGAGAGATTACTTTTGTTTGGATTCACATTGTTCTTCATAAAAATCCTAGAAATCCATGGAAGTTGGCCGATTTAACATGCAAGTGTATGGTGATTGACTCAGAGCCAGCCTCAAGTGGCCACCCTGTGAACTGCAAGTTATTCCACTTCTGTATTGGCCTCATCCGTCAGCCGTAGAGCTTTTTTTCAATTACCCTTAAATGACCCCATTAATATATATTCAGACGGCCACTCCACAGATGTTTACTCTCTATTCCTCATTTACTCCCATTTTTTTTAAACACAACGTGCGGTTACCTGTCAATCACCTGGGAAAACACCTGAGGCCACATGCAATGGGGTCCCAGACTTAGCCCACGCTTCCCCTCTGCCCTCTAGCTCCGCCCCTGAGCGTTTGCTACGTGGCTTCCGGTGTCATGGAGCTTCCCGCTTGCCCCAGATTCCCCAGTAAAGTATCTCACAGACTGATGACGTCACCTGTAGGTTTCAGCAAAGTGCTTGTGAGGCTTGTAGAGGCAGGTTCACTCGCCGCCATCTTGCCCAGGCCTAACTCCTCCTCCTGCTTCCTGGTTTATCCGAAAACGGACAAAAGGGGCGGGGCGCGGGTTGCTGAGGTGGGCCCAAAGTGCTGTCGCGGCGTCCACAGAACTCGTCAGGAACTCTGTCACTCAAGAGGCCACGCCCTCAACTATGCACTGTTTCCAATGATAGGGCCTGCTTCGTCTCATCAGAGGAAGGTTGTTTGGTCGAGTCTGTGGCGGTTTAGGATTCACACACACGCAATAATGTGGGCTGCTGTTTCTGAAAAATGTTTCTTTAATAGTTTCCCCCCCAAAAATCAGAAAATAAAATATGAAAAAAGAGTTTCTATAACCCATAGTGTAGTGCTGCAAGATGTGGTTAAATACGTGACCTCTAAGGTGCAGTGTGTAAGATTTGGAGACATCTAGAGGTGAAGTTGCATGTTGTATCCATCACCCCCCCCCCTCCACCCTTCTGAGCATGTAGGAGAAAATATGGCAGACTTACGTTTGGTATGTCCACTCTGGGCTACAGTAAAAAAAACATGGCGGCCCCCGTAGAGAGGACCCCCGCTCCTCATGTAAACACACATTAATGGGCTCATTTAAGGGCAGTGGGAAGAAAAAAAACATCTAGGTGATCATAAATTCATGAAAATGTCAGTATGAAATAGTTTTGTAACATTGTTTAGAATGCACTGCACCTTTAACAAGGCATTTCTGCAAACTTAAAATATGAAACAACGAATGAACAAAGAGGAATTACAGAGCTGTCGTCTGGAGTCATGATTAAACTAAGAAGCGCTGCTCGTGTTGTCCCCACACGACATCACTCCACATCTGTTGGATCCCAGGAAACGTGTCGGCCATCGTGCAAGCCTCCCAACGCGGCCATGTCACAGTCCTCCAGCTGGAAGTCAAACACCTGTGCGCAGAGACAGGACCAGGACTTTGACTCGAATGGGTGTCTCAGTTCAGGGACAGAAAAAGACTGAAATGTTCTTTCTGCCTGGAGTCGAGGAAAAGGACTGAAGAAGTTTCATGCATCAAAGTTTTAATCAAAGAGGGAACAGGCCAGTGGCTTGAGTAACCCCCCCCCCCCCTGAACACAGGTTCCAGTCCCTATTTATCCTCCCTCTCTCAGGGTGTCTGTTGGACATCCCATTCAGGCAATAAACATAGTACAAATAAATAATGGTGATCCCCTAAAATGTCCACCATAGACTCATTATGCGTCACAGTGGCACCAACAGACTGCGCTTTCAAACGTGGCAAACAACTGCCTCCTTCTCGCCCCGAGCGATGTTGCCCCACCGCTTCTTGTGCCAGCCTTTCGTCGGTTTTTCCAAAATGATAGCAGCGGTGTCGAGACATCAGTTGAGATTGACTTAAAATAACCCTAACTGAAAGCAGCATTACAATGTGCCATCTGTGTTGGGGCTCTGTTGCTATGGTGACAGCAGTAATGGTGGGACAAAGTGGAAACCCTCAGGAAACCTATCTCTATTTTCAGTTTGAGCCTTGCTTTCTCTGAGGGATGTGGCTCCTGAATTGGGACACAACTAACCTTCTTCTTCCCTTTAGCCTTCAAAAGAATGTTAGCTTTTCACTTTAAAACATCATCTGTCACACCGTACTTACTCTTTGTTTATTTTTGTTTACCTTCTTGCAGCAACGTGAAAATACTGTGCGATGGACCTTTAACTCACTTGACAGTTTTCTTGAATCCTTTTCTGTTTGGTGGATTTGGGAATGGTGACGACTCCATTCTGAGGAAAATTCAGAACACAATTATAGTTAAGGGACGGTCAGAGAAACGCACTGTTTGCATTGGGACCGACTCGTCTTCGGAAAGAAAATGAAGATCGTAACAACCTGGATACTCCAGCGGATGCTGATCTGAGCGGGTGTCCGTCCGTACTTCTCTGCGATCTGGACGATGGTGGGGTTGCTGCACACTTGACTCTTGGCCAGAGGACTGTAGCCCTCAAACACGATGCCTTTCTTTTCACAGTACTCTTTTATGTGATTGGGCTGCTGGAAAGGATGGTACTCCACCTGGTGGTGTGTGTACAGCACAACATTGGGAAGATATCGTATGTAAGAATGAAATCACATCAAATAAGAGATAGACGACATGTTTCCACATCCTCCAGAATGTACAACAGCAAATCATCAAATTCTGCACTATTCCTATATCAGTCTCAGTTGAGTCTCAGTTGTTTTGGTTTGAACATTTCTTATGATGTCCATATAACTTGTCTTTATCTTAACTAATCTTCCCTTATCTTACCTGATTGACATGTGGTATCATACTACAGTCCTCCTCCAACTGCTCCAGGTGAGGGACCATGAAGTTGCTCACTCCGATAGCGCGACACATTCCTGTCAGAGAGACCAAGAACTTTTAACACAAGCACTCTTTTTCTCCAACCGTTCCTCGTGGAGTTTTCTCTTGCTCTGCACCTTCATCGTAGAGCTCCTCCATAACACTCCAGTTTTTGGCTCTCGTCTCTCTGTTAGAGGCACCGGCTTCGAACGACCCCGGCCAGTGCATCAGGTACAGATCTGAAAACAGGCGGAATGACTTCAGGAGATGGGAGGACAAAGAGGAAAGTGCAAGAAGAAAGAAAACATCCCATACCAAAGTATTCCACGCCCATCCGTTTGCAGGACTCCATGCAGGTCTTCTTCGCAGATTCCAATCCGTAGTCGTCCGGATAGAGTTTGTTGGTGATCCACAGATCACCGCGAGCCACTTGACTCTCCCGGATACTGAGGCGCAGTTTCTCCTCACAGCTGTAACGCTTCGCCGTGTCAATGTGGCGCACGCCGCACTCAGCCAGCGCATACACCATGGCATCATGGGAGTATCCGCCATCATGAGACGTGCCTGCCGTGGGGAGAGAAGCCTCCGTCAAACGCAAAATCGAGTCATTTCAACGATCCTTTTGTTTTGTCGTGCGCAGGACTGGACTCGTCAGGAGCAGATTGTGAAATGCACTGCTTTCAACCGCCATGACACGTTACTGCTGCCACTATTGCCGCTCACCCCCCCCCCCCCCCCCCCCCCCNGCCGCTCACCCCCCCCCCCCCCCCCAACCCCATTACCCTTGTATGACCCAGTTAATACAAAAATTACAGGAGGGGGGGGGTGGTCCTCTCCATGGGGGCAGCCATGTTTTTACAGTACTAAAAGTGGATGTACTAAACATCTTCTGAGTTTCTGGCAACTGAAGTCTACCACAGGTTCTCCTGCATGATCAGAAGGGTGAGGGTGTGGTGATGGATGCAACATGCAACTTCACCACTAGATGTCACCAAATCTTGCACACAGCACCTTTAATGTTATTTTGATGGCATCTAGACCCTGGAACCCTGTCTTGTTTCTTTTTCTTGGCCTTGTGTCAAAAATACACTGCTGAAGTGCAGATCGAGTGCAATGCATTATCTTCATGTGCAGACATGATGTGAGCCCGACTCTATTTGTGACAAATATGTTCATACACGTTTTCCGAACTTACCTAATCCTAATATTGGGATTTGCCGACCGTTGGAAAGTGCGATAACAGGACAACCCAGTGCTGACGGCATCGTCTCCAGTTTAAGTACCGATGAACAGCGTGATGGTGAGATTCACCTCTCCGATCAATAACCGGTATTTCTGAAGGTTTTGACGACCACCGGCAGAACCGAGCCTCCGTTCAGTCACAGGCCGATTACAGCGAACAGCCACTCCAGTGTGGGGAGGGACTGTTTACATAATGCAGAATATTAAAATGTTTGTATGAGATTATGAGGCAGTTTACCAAAAAAAAACAAAAAAAAAATTGTAGTCCAACAACGAGGACATTTAAAAAGAAATCAACCTTACAATTCACTACATAGAATAAATAAATATATTTTCTGATAGAAAAATTACCGACAATATAGAACAAAAAAAGGTTCATTGTTGCACCTTGTAGATGGTCCCTTAGTGCTCATCTAAACCCTGCAATGTTTGACAACTCATTGAGCAACATAACAAATGTTAATGTTTTGCCCATGGATTAAAATTTGACTTGACCTCGCTGTTCATTGACTTGTATTTGACAGGGGAAAAAAAGTGCATTACATTATTATTATTACTGTACGGGTTACAGTTTTGCTTCTACAAAAACACATATATGGTGACTATCGCATATTGATTATACTGACATGTCCCTTATTATCACTCACCTTAAAGTTGCTGTGAGGTTGAGTTGTGACGAAAGTGCCGTTTCGCCTACGGTACACCGCTTTAGTGGTTGTTCAGAAACTCAAAGTACAGAGGAGATGTGCCTCCAGTGGAAAATGTCAGGACTCAAGCTCCTACAACAAAGATGGCGTCAGTTTCAAAAATAACACGAAACCATCGAAAATGAGAAGTAGTATGGGGAAAATATACCACATGTGTTGAAATGATTTTTAATATTGAATTTAAAAAAACACCGCACGGTTTATTTTTTGGAGACGTACCCTCAACTGAAACAACTTTGAAGCTAGAATCTCACAGCTCCTTCTTATAAAGGCTCTTTGGGCGGATTCAACATGGCGACCAGGTGAAAAAGTCGTGTTTGTTTACAGCACCAGCATTATGAGGTAAGTTAAAAAGAGCATCTGCAGTCACAGCGAAACTATGAGATTTTATTGCCTCTTAGAAGTACGTTCATCTTTTGGTTGCGTAGAAAACGCAAAATATGGATTTTATCTCACGGAACGATACAGTCACCCGAGTCTTTAAAAAAGAAAAAGAAAATTCTAAAGCTGTCCAAACTTTTGTCTTGCTGTCGGCAGTAGTCTAATAACCTCTGACACGGACCGAAATGTTTCCAAATAATATTCTAAACTCCAACCACGCGGGCTGCCTGAATTGTTTGGGTGTAAATATATGTATTTTATCTCTGTCTGAATCCCTGTGAGTTAGCGTGACCCCTGGATTATTGAGAACAATAACAGCTGCACCAAAATAAAGTCCCCCTGGTCACATCCATGCCTTTGAACAGATTATGTGACACTGTGCACACAAATTGTGTGAAATTGTGGGTTATATTAAAGGTGCCGTGTGACTGATTTGAGTTTCATGTACATTTCATGACATTTTCATGAATTTATTATCACATAAATGTTTAATTGTTTCCCCTATGACCCTAAAATGATCTCATTAATGTATATTTACATGATGAGGGAGGTCCTCTCTATGGAAGCAGCAATGTTTTTACAGTAGCCCAAAGTGGACATACTAAACATTTTTTGAGTTTTGATGACAACCGAAGTCGACCATAGGTTCTCCTGCGTGCTCAGAAGGGTGAGGGTGAGGTGATGGATACAACATGCAACTTCACCTCTAGAGGTCATCAAATCCTACACACTACACCTTTAAAATAAATTTATTAGATTCTTTGTGTCTTTATTATTATTATTTTTTTTTTTTGAAGGATCACCCGGTGCTGTCTTGGGCTCCGGCGGACCCACCTGGTCTGGCCCATATTACTGATCCTTCTGGTGGGTGCAGCCCTGACAGCCCTGCTGCCCTCGGCAGAGGACCGGAAAAGCCTGGATGTCCTGGGAGGGGTGCGCCGCGCCGCACTGTTAAAGGAGAATCCCACGCAGGGTCGCCATGGCGACGGCACTGACGAGGAGCACCACAAGTTCACCATCGTCATCCAAACGTACAATCGCACGGACGTTCTCCTCAAACTGCTCAACCATTACCAGGCTGTGCCTCACCTGCAGCGGATCATCATAGTGTGGAACAACATCGGGGAGCAGCCACCAATGAAGCTGTGGAACTCACTGGGGCCTCATCCAGTCCCTGTGGTCTTCAAGGAGCAGACGAGTAACTGGATGCGCAACAGACTGCAGCCGTTCCCAGAGATTGACACAGATGGTGGGTACGTCTGTCAACTTTCACATCGCAGATGATTTGGGTCATTTCAAGACATTCGCACCATGCTTCGTCTGTTACAATATGTTTTCATCGGAGTTGGACTTTTTTCATCTGTTCTTTAGCCGTGTTGATGCTGGACGACGACACGCTGGTCAGCGTTCCTGACATCAGTTTTGCCTTCTCTATCTGGAAGGTAAGAGAAAGTGACATCTAGTGGTGACGTTGCATGTTGTTAGCTGAGCACCTCATCTTCCCTTACAAACTAATTTATTGGTCTATTGCTGGGCCTGGGCTTTTTTCTTTTTAAATCAGCATCAGGAGGCATTTCTAGTCCACACTTGTAAACATATGGTATAATTATACACAATCATTTAATTTCTGCCATAACAAATGAAAATAGTTTCACGTAAATCCGACACACTGCACCTTTTAAGAGACTTAATTTCCAAGTACATTGCTTTGACTAAAGTTTTGAAGTGTGAGAATAGAGAAACTTCTCATTTGCGAAATGCTTGACTCACTATTGACCTTTGGTTTTGCAGCAATTTACAGAGCAGATCGTCGGCTTTGTTCCCCGAAAGCACGTCACATTTCCGGGGGGAGTCTACAGCTATGGCAGCTTTGAACTGCAGGACCCAGAAACAGCTGGAGGTGATAAGTAAGCTCATCTTTTTAATGTCCGCTGAAACTCCTCGTGCATTTGATCCCATCCCTTGTTCTAACATGAAAGGCTCTCCATCCACTCCCTTGCAGATACTCCATGGTGCTAATCGGCGCCGCCTTCTTCCACCGCCGCTACCTGCAGCTCTTTCAGGACCAGCCGCCGGCGGTCCGCGCACTTGTTGACGAAACGCAGAACTGCGACGATATTGCCATGAACTTTGTTGTGGCGCAATATTTGAGGGAACGCTTCAAGTCCCCAGGCGGATTCAACAAACCCTCCGGAGTCTTCGTCAAACCCGTGGACCTCCGTAACCTGGAGAAGGACGCCAGCAGCGGGTACCAGGGGATGTGGCATCGCCCTGAACACCTCCTCCAGAGGTCGTACTGTCTGAACAAACTGGTGCAGATCTACGGCTCGATGCCGCTTTGCTTCTCCAACCTGATGGTCTCCCAGTTCGGCTTCCCCAGCTACGCCAACCACAAAAGCAGAGGTTGAGTTGGAGCCTTGTTCCTGTCTGCTTCTGGATCAGAGGAAGAGAAACCTAAACAGCACTCAGGTAAGTCTGAGAAATGTCAAATGATAATTCACTGGTCTCACATAGTTGTGTGATCTTCTACTGCGTGGTTCTCTAATTGTTTTCATTTTTCTTGCATCTGCAGGACAGTGATGATCTCTATTTCTGTATGAAGGTGGACTCTTCCCACACATGACTCAGTCTCAGGGCATGTCTGCATTTGAAAAGGTCAGCTATGCCAAGATGCCCCTCTATTTAGCTAGATTGCCATATTTCTAATTTATGTATATAACAGGTACTTTTCATTTGAAGTACATTGATCCGATTTCTTCTTGTCTAGTTGTATTCTTCGATGATCCTCTGCCAAAAAACACCTTTAACAATACAATCATGTAAAGTCCTTTGCATGCTGAAAATATTTTTTTAAATTTTGTACGTCATGTTGTTCAGGTGATTAAAGTCAACACTATTTTCTGACCAGGGTTTATGGATGATTTCATAATCATGACCCCAGTAAGGGTTAAATTCTACTTCCATCCTCACACTATGTGGAGTCATTGTTCCAGCTTGGATCTGCTGTTTGACGTTGACTTAAATGATAAAAATTTCATTAGTCCGGTTTAACCAGATCAACGAATGGGTTGGTGCAGCAGGAGGAATGTTTGTATGGGTGTGGAACCGCAACGCTTACTTTTCACCCCTGTTTAACATTACTAACATAACACTGCTAACATCACTGCTGTATGTTATTCAGCTCTTAATTATTTTCTAATTTCTAATTTCCTAATTGCTGCTGCCTCTGCTGGGCCCCAGACCCCCCTGATTGTTCGAGCTGCTACTGCTGTTGTTAATATAATGAATGTAAACAGATTTTACAGGACATGTTTTTGACATATATATTTAAGGTCCCTTACTTTAGTATGTCATTATTATCACAATTCCAGCCCCTTAGTGTAGTCGAAGGTGTCGTGCCTTGGTGGCACAGAGCCACGTCATTCATGGTGCCTTGTGTGCATTTAAAATATGCAATGGAAAACGTCATGCGGGACTTGCACATACCCCCTCTGGCGGTTTGTTCCTTGTACTGCATGTACTACATATTGACCACCAGATGGCGTTAAAGAACCATGGATGGTCAGTTGCCGACATCTCGTGGAAATATTAAGTACTGCACATGCAGTACCACATCTATCTATCCATCATCATCAAGATGAAAAATAAACAAGAATGATTAAAACATCTCTGACAATATTGATACAAACTTTCAATTTCCACCTATGGAGTAAATGTTACACACTGCACCTTTAACAAGCCCCTCACAATATGCAGAGACATTCTGCCCTGTTCACTTAAGCCCCTTAATCAGAAGACAGGAGACAGCTCTAGAGTATCAACACAAAAGTACATGTTAATTGTAGCTCTGTTATTTAGGGGGTGGAGTTTCGGGTTTCTTTCAAAACAAAAGCTGCAAACAAACCTCAAATAAAGTTGATTCACAATAGTTTACCATTACCGGGCATTTTCTGTCATCACAACTCAACATCATTTGAATTAGAAATACTGACTAAAGGCAACCTGTGGTTTTTACTTGATAATGGTTGAAAGTGATCCCTTCGCAAATATAAATACATGATTAAAAGTGGATTATGGTAGTCCAGTTTTAATAGCAACACCAACACCAATCCAGAGGAATGCATAATACATTTAATCCTCAGGATGGAAACACGCTGTTAAAACAAATGTGAATGCAATGTGCGCAAAATAAAATAAAAGAGAGAAACTGAGGTGGACATTGAGGGTTCAACAACCTCGAGGTAGGAGATCGATGACATCGTGGTGAGAGTGGTTACTTGTGCGTCTGCAGCTGCTCGGAGTTCATCGTCTGGCCTGCTTCTTTTACGTCGCTGGTGTTCGGAACCAAAAACTATTACTGCACAACAAGCTCTCACAAGTCTCAGTTGGGTGATAGGGTCCTTGCATATCTGCTCCATTCAGAGTTCTTATTGCGGTCTGGCTCCTCCAGCACCGCCACCGCCGCTGGATCCAGGAGCCCCGCCTCCAGGTCTGGACCCACCAGCGCCCGGAGAGCGCATGTCATGCCACAGCTTGACGAAGGGCTCCCTCTTTCTCCAAATGAGTTTGTATCCGTACGCCACGTACCATCTTCAAGACACGAGGGCAAAGTAACAACATTAGAGTGGGATATTATCACTTAAAGGTCCAGTGTGTAAGATTTGGTGACATCTACTGGTGAAGCTGCATGTTGTTCCTTCCATTCGAGCATGCAGGAGAAGCTTTGGGCTATGGTAAAAACATGGCGGGCCCCATAGAGAGGAGCCACTCCTGCTGTAAATATACATTAAAGGGCCTATTTCAGGGTACGGTAAAGGCTGTTCCCTTTCTTGCAATCCTATTGAAGTGACAAAAATGGTTAGAAATCTTACACCCTGCACCTTTAACCACATTTAAAACCACAAAACAACATCCACATCCATACAGCTGCTCGGGCTGCTGTCTCACAGCTTTGTTCCGAAACACAAATAAACACACTGATGTCGACTCACACTCCAAACAGGGCTCCTCCGAGGTGAGCCGCGTGGTCAAAGAACCGCCATCCCAGAAAGAGCCCTGCGGCGTCTATGGCAACGAGCGTTTTCAGAGCCTAAGGACAAAACATTCAAGGGGGACAATGTGTAGGGTTTAGTGACATCGAGTGGTGACGTTGCTGCACCTTTACAGTCCCGCTCCTCTTTACCCTCGTTCCAATGTAATGAAAGCATTTCATACATTGAGACAATAATACACACGAGAACCACTGCCGTTGTGCCAGTGAATAATGTAAACGAAATCTTTCACACTGGACCTTTAATAAGAAACTGAAGTCACTCACAATTGAACAGTGAATCAACTACACTTGCAGCCAGGAGCACAGCCTGTGGATAACGGCTTTGTCTTACACTCCCCTCCAGGTGAATCAACGGAATATTGGAGCAACTGGTGGGTCGCAACCCAAAAGTGGGTCGCAGACCAGTTTTCAGTGGGTCGCGAGCCCCCCCAAAATTAAGAAAAAAATAAATATCTCTATGCTTTTATTTTGAAGAGGATTTTTAGACACAGGGCATCTGTGGCCATGATCCCCTGTGTTTCATAAAAAACGTGCAAAATGATGCAGGTTTTATTACCTTGTGCGCCTAAGATATACTTTTTGGTTTTCAAATGGAGCTAATTGAAAGTAAAAAGGAATATCTCCCTCTCTAGCATCACCACCTGCTGGTGTTTTTTTGTTTATTAGTTTATTGAACTTGTTTTTTTTTTTTGGCATACTGTCATACTCTATACTATTTCAGGTTCAGACTGCACCATCTTCCCATGAGATACATTTGGGAAGTTGAAAGTGTTCCTCGTCATCATGGGGTGATGGTGGGTCTCGAACCCAGACCAGTCGAGAACCACTGTTTGAACACATTAAACACATGCACACATAAGTAAATGCCACGTCGAACTTACATTTCCTGCTGTGAAGGTCAACATGGGGAGGAGGACGATGCCCAGCTTGGCCGCTGGCACCTTGGCACACACTGCGGCCAGAACTGCCATGACAGCACCTGACTGCACATGGAACCAGGGCACCCATCAAAACACTGGGATCACTGGGTGCTACGTCACTGGAGGAGTTAGCAAACATCTTACCGCTCCCAATGACGGATAGAAGCGTCCGGACACTGTTTTACACACGTAACTAACCATGGTGGAGATCACACCTGAAAACAAACAGAATAAGTGAACGAATAATAAATACTTCTGATACCTAATCCCAATCCTTAAAGGTGCAGTGTATAAGATTTTGGTCATTTAGGTCACTTCTGAAAATATTACAAAACAATAGCATACTGGCATTTTCATGAATCTATAATCACCGAAATGTATTATTTTTCCCATTACCCTTAAATGAGCCCATGAATGTATATTTACATGAGTGGGTCCTCTCTATGGGGGCCGCCATGTTTTTACAGTAGCCCAGAGGGGACGTGCTAAACGTCTTTTGAGCTCTAATCGCAACTGAAGTCTACCAGAGCTTCTCCTGCATGCTCAGAGGGGTGAGGGTGAGGTGATGGCTACAACGTGCAACTTCACCTCTAGATGTCACCAAATCTTACACACTGCACCTTTAACTCCACCCACCAGCAGAGAGGTAGAATGCAAGAAACTGCTCCTTCCCCAGGAGCGACACGATGCTGGAGGAGAAGGTCCACAGCACGTACATGTTGGCCACCATGTGCAAGATGGAGTAATGGCTGAAGGAAGAGAGGACCATGGGAAGGCACCGCGTTTCTGGTGGAGGAGAGAAAGAAGTTTAACGTCTGCGTGGGAGTGTATTAAAGGTGCAATGTGTACAATTTCGGTCATTTTTGTCACCTCTAAAAATATTACAAACCAGTTACATACTGACATTTACATGAATTCAGAAAAAAAAACATGTTTTATTTTGTTCCATTCCCCTTAAATGAGCCCACTAATGCATATGTACTCGAGGAGCGGGTCCTCTCTACGGGGGCCGCCATGTTTTTACAGGCGTAAAAGCGGACGCGCTAAACATCTTTGACTTAAGTCGACCCGTGGGTTCTCCCGCGCGCTCAGACGGGTGAGGGTGAGGTGACGCAGACGCCATGCAACACTGCACCTTTAACGAACGTTCCAACGCGAGAGGAGAGCGCGACACACTCACTGGAGGCGGGGTTGGATGTAAAGAACTTGACCATGCTCCTCTGCAGGGAGGGGACCCTCCACAAACACAGCACCACCGCGTTCACTGCGATGATACCTGGGAGGCGTTGGGACGAGCAAAGAAAATCAGAGACTCCTCCCAGTTTGAAGGGAAACGCAGCCAACGCGACAAAGCACCTGTGACGACCCTCTGTCCCTCGGTGAGGCCGGACCAGAAGTCGTCCACCACGGACATCACCAGGATGAGCTGCCGCTGGAAGCCCGACAGCTGGCTCCACCAGTTGTGCCAGTAGGCCATGTCCTGCGAGCCCTGGGATGAGAAGTGAGAGGACGGATGAAGCGGCGCAGGCTTGGGAGGTGGTGGCGGCGTTGCCCACGGCGACCGTACCTGTGCGAACCCCTCCTCCTCGCCCCTCGCCGTCCGGACTCTTGACTTCAGCGTCTCGTACTGGAGAATGGCGGCGGCACCGAAGGAGCAGCCTGTAAACTGACATGGCGTCAGCCAACGTCCACAACGCTACCGTCCTGTCCTGTCCCTCGCCTCAATATATCATTTAACCACCTCTTGCTTTAAAGGCGCAGCGTGTACGATTTCGGTCAATTTTTTTGTCACTTCTACCTTTAGAAATGTAATAACGAGAACAGTAGTATGATATTTGTACAAATGTATAATCAGTCCAGTGTATTTTCACCCGCCCAATGGGGGCTGCCATGTTTTTATGGTAGTAGAGATACTAGATATCTTTGGAGCTTTAAGGAAAACTACCATGGGTTCTCCTGCATGCTCGAATGGGAAGGGCGAGGTGATGGATACACACTGTACCTTTAAAGGTGCAGTGTGTGAGATTTGGTGACCTCTAGAGGTGAAGTTGCATGTTGTATCCATCACCTCACCCTCACCCCTCTGAACATGTAGGAGAACCTGTGGTAGACTTCAGTTGTCACTAAAAAGACAAAGGATCTTTAGTGTGTCCACTCTGGGCTACTGTAAAAACATGGCGGCCGCCGTAGGGAGGCCCCGCTCCTCATGTAAATATACAATAAGGGGCTCATTTCAGGGTCATGGAAAAAATTAAACATTTACGTGATTATAAAAGCATGAAAATGTCGGTGTCAATATTTTGTAAGTTTTTTTTAACGTGACCAAAATGACCAAAATCATACACCTTTAATTTAAACATCACAGAAAGAGAGTGTGAAGGAGTGGGAGGACCTACCCCTACTGTGAACATGAATGGTTTGAAGAGTGTTGGTCTGGGGGCTTTAGGTGGTGGGGGCCCCGGGGCGGCACCTTCAGGAGGTGGAGGTTGCGTTTCTTGTCCGACGTTTCCTTTCTTTGTGTCGGGCCTTTTGGCTTCTCGGCGGAAACCACATCTCTGTTGGTTGTAGATGCTCAGCCTGTCAGAGGGAAGGAGCAGACGCAGGTAATATGGATATAGAGTCACGTCACTGTACAATCGGGTTTCAGCATGTTTGGTAGCCATTCTGAGAAACAGAGAGAAACAGAAAAGAAAAGATATACATGTAGTGGTTTGCTTTGTGACCCAGCAGGGGGCGCACATTGCCACTCAAGTACAGACCAACACATTTCTCACAGTTTCTGAAAGAGTCATAATAACAAACATTTCATCGTGTACAGGAGCCAATGTCTCCAGATGTTGCTGTCAACGTTAATAGCTGTGAAAACTCCAATCATGAATCATGAAATGATTTCTACTTTCTCATCCTTTTTTTTTACACAAACCAAAAAATGAATTTATAGAAAAAATAAACACAAAACAAAAACAAATGCTTGAAGAGACAGAGGAAACAAATGATGATGATGATAGTAAAAGAAGAGAGGGCCCTGAGCCACATTCACATGATTAGAATTTAGTGGTGTCTAGTGGTGAAGGCTGGTAGTTGCAGTTGGACGGACACCCCTCACCCACCTCTCCTCACCTCAGAGCCTTCAGCTGTCACTCAAACTCAAAATGTTTGTTCTTTCTGGGCTACTGTAGTAACGTGTGTAGATTTAAAGGTTCCATATACGGGTCACATGTTGTACATTCACATGTAAAACAAAAGAATGGTTGCTTTAAATGAATGTGTTCCACCTAAATTTTGCACACTGCACCTTTAATCCGTAGCATGATGAACGTGAGGGATCAAACATGAGACACTGAGTAAACAGTCAGCTGTCCTCAGACCCATGGATCTCATTACAATGACAGAGGGAACAGTTAGGTAATCACACACACACTCTCACACACACACATTCACACACACACACGTGGGTCAGTGTCATTGTTGTGTGTCCGTGTGTGTGAGAGTGTGTGTTCTCACCTGGGGCTTCGTGGAGCGGAGCAGTGTGATCTGCTGACCGCTTCTGTTTTGATCCATTTCATGACACATCCTCTCCACGCCATGTTGGTGTGACGACCTCCTGCCTGAGCCCCGCCCCCTCACAGGACCCGGGCTGGAGATGCGTTCAGGAACACCCCGAAAGCTCAGACTTTCCAACACACGCCCGAAGAGTTTTTATTTTCTAGCGGAGGTGGAGGCAGTGGCAAAACGAAGCTACCACAGCACAGAGGATTAAAGGTACAGTTTGGAGGTCTTACTGACATCCACTGGTTAAACTGCATATTTTCCAAAAGGTGTTTAGTTTGTGCAATCTGGGCTATGGTAAACATAAACATAAACATGGTGGCACAACATGGTTAAAGGGCTATATCAAAGGGAACAAAATGACATGGCTGCCTCTATACAAAGGACACACTGAATTCAAAGAGAAGAACAGTAACCATTCCACTTATTCAGGGACGTCTACACTCATAAATATATTATTATTATTACCATTATTATTGTTGTTATTATCATTATTATCATTATCAGTTAAAGTAGCCTTTCTTTGTAAAGTTTCTCATTATATTTAACAGCTCGGTGTACTTGAATGCACCACAACGCGAGAGCCTCAGATTGCACTACTGCTCCCTCTAGTGGTGTAATCCAGCACAGATAAAGGATCTCACCAAGTAACTTCATTTAGTCAAGCAAATAATTACATTTTTAATGTTTAACTTTAATTTGACCTCTGCATTCTATGAGCACACACTTAATTAAATGTAACACATATGCAGTTCACTGATAAACACTGATACAAGTGATATGAACAAGTATGCAATTAAATGTCTCCCTGTACTGCTACAGGAACTGCCACTAATGACAGTAATCATAGACTATTTCATGTTACGATCACTTTCAATATATCTGGGATTTTATTGTAATAAATAATATTGTCAGACAAGATTGAAGTTTTTGAGTTTTTCATGGTTATGTTTTGTTTTTACATTTCATACACTAATCAACATGGTATCAACATCTACCTACTTCTAATTGTAGCTGCATTTAATCAAACTCAGGTGGATTTCACCATGGAGCTTTTATTTTGAAAGGGTGTGAACTCTGGGCTGCCAAAGTCTGAAATGTCACTAATGGTTACAGACAGACTGTTGTGGCATGTTTTTTTTTGCAATGTTACAAGTGTCTTGAACATATAAAAAAAAACAAGGTGAAGCCAACAATCATCTCTTAAACTTGATGGAGCTGAGAATGAGGCTCAGAAAGTGAAAGTGTTGTAAACACACATTCCTCCGAAACCAAACAGTGTCTCATTATGGAAACACTTGGTCGGCAGAATGAAGTTTACTTGGTGAAAACGAGTGAGAGCGTGTGGCAGCGTGGCTGAGCAGTATTAATGGCGCGTGGTGTTGCTACTGGCAGCTGGACGGGGTCCATGCATCTCAGATTGGGCTGCCAGCGACTCCTCTACAAATAGGCGAAGAAAGTAGGATTTACCCTGAGAGGCTGCACTGCGGTGTTTGCAGAGGAACTGCCCCCCCCCCCCCCCCCCCCC
>JAFBJT010108501.1:13817-25672 GCA_016785325.1 Chascanopsetta lugubris
TCTCTCTCTCTCTCTCTCTCTCTCTCTCTCTCTCTCTCTCTCTCTCTCTCTCTCTCTCTCTCTCTCCTCACACACACGCACTCACACTCACACACACACACTAACACACACTTCTTTCACCCAGGGCTGTGTATCAGTTATGTGCAGTAGATTAATGTGAAGCCGGAGAAGGTTCAGGCGAGTGGCAGAATCAATGTTTATTGCAGGTTTCTTTAAGTGCTTAATGATTTAGTCATTAACATATTGATGAACTTTGTTGTGAGTGTGTGTGTGTGTGTGTGTTTTTAACAACCTCTCTCTCTCTCTCTCTCTCTCTCTCTCTCTCTCTCTCTCTCTCTCTCTCTCTCTCTCTCTCTCTCTCTCTCTCTCTCTCTCTCTCTCTCTCTCTCTCTCTCTCTCTCTCTCTCGCCCTCGCCCTCTCCCTCGTTCTTGCCACAGGGAGAAAGAGCACGATCTGGAGAGACGCTTCGAACTGCTGAACAGAGAGCTGAGAGCCATGCTGGCCATCGAGGGTACGACACACACACACACACACACACACACACACACACACACACACACACACACACACACACAGTGAGACAATAATACATCTGCAGGTTTCAGGTATATTTTCATACTTCTATCTCTCTACTTTCACTTTTAGCAATTATATATATATATATATATATATATGTGTGTGTGTGTGTGTGTGTGTGTGTATTGGTTTGGGTTAGGGTTCATGTGGAAGCGGCCATGTTTTTTTTCTACAGTCGCCCAAAATAAACAAGCTAAACCTCCTTCATGATAACTGATGGCAACCATAAGTTCTCCTACACGTTTGGAAAGAAATGATGCAATGTCACTTGCAATGTCGCCACTAGATGTCACTAACTCCTACGCACTGCACTGGTTGTGAATCCATCAACTTTTAAAGTAAAAATGAGATTCAAAAAATGGCCAAACAGCAGCACTTGAATTGTCATTGTCAGTATCGCGGGTTCCACTTCCTGTCCGGGTCGTTTGAATTCCAGCAGCGAGCCTCCGTCTCGCTCCTCTTCCTCTTTTCTCCGGCACCTTGTCCACTCGTTGTCCTCGGCCTTCATCTCGAGCCTGAAGCAGGATGATTTAAAATTCTGCGTCGGGCGCTTGATAAGGATTAAGATGCAAGCGGAGGCCGGGGATTTCACTCGCTGCCACTTGATCAATGCTATCTGTTTCCCAGTCGGACCCGACCAGTCCGAGGCTGATTTCAAATCGCAGCCTCACCACGACAACAACGACTGGTTTGTGAGGTCTGGGAAAGAAAAAAAAAAAAAAGGCAATTATATTATTGAAAGCTTGTTAACTATACGGCGGCCAGAAAAGCAGCCATTGTGTTGTATCAAAGTTGTCAGGGGGCCAGGGAAGTTTAATCCCCTTCGACTGCGTGCTCTTTGGCAAAATGAACCTTTTGCCAATCAATGCTAATTGATTTTACCATTCGACATTGACCACCGCCGCCCCCTCTCCCCCCTCCGCGCCCCCCCCCCCTTGTCCCCCCACCGTTCCCCTTACAGCCTTCAGACACCCATTGTAATTTCACCGGGCACCTGATAAGCTACCTGGTCCATAATAAATCAATTGTAATTAGCAAGAAAGGAGGTGGGCCGGGCAGAGAGAGGAGGGAAGGGGGAGGGGGACGGGGAGGGGGAGGGGGAGGTGACGGGGGGGGGGTAAAATCAGACATGCGTAGCCGAGCAGGATCCGCGGACACTGCCTGCTTGATTTCTTCCGTCGTCGCTCGGCCATTTTATTTATTTTTATTTATCGAGCCGCCGTGAACTTTTTCTGCTCCGTATGTCGGCGTGTTGGAATCCATATTATTCTACTTTATATGTACAGGGGGGTGTGTTGTGTTGTGTTGTGTTGTGTTGTGTTGTGTTGTGTTGTTTTTGTGTGAGGACGACTTTTGCTTTTGTCTTTTCTACTTACATGTAGATAATGTTTATATTTACAGTAAATAGGTCCCAATGATCTGTACTGTACAGTTTACATTCACCCAGTCACACAAACCTCCACACAGGGCCTCTATATGCAGCAGGGTGTGTGTATGAGTACATTGGACAGTGTGAGGTCCAGTGTCCTGCCCGAGGACAAGGGCAAGGCGGGAATCGAACCCCTGACCCTCTGGTCGGAGGACAGCTCCTCTACCTGCTGCCATTTGTGTGTTGGTGTTGGAGGCAGTAACATCCAGAAACACAAACAGTAGAAGAACACAAATGTCTCTCGATGAGAAAGAGAGATTTGAAAGGACCATGAGGTTTCACAGCTTTTGGTGATAAGTGCCGACACTGGTGTTGAGTTGTTGTTGTTATTGTTGTTGTTGTTGTTGTTGTTGTTGTTACTATTAATGTGACGTCTACTGTGGAATCCTTTGTCATATTAACTTGTTGTGGCTACTTCTGGTTTGACTCTTTGTGCAGCTTTGTTGTAGGTCATGCGCTTTGAATGCGTGAGGACATGGGTTCAATTCCCCACCTCTCCATCCACGCTCAGATGTATCGGATCAAAGCATGTTACTGTAGAATTGTGGAACTTGTTTCATATTGTCAGTGTGTGTTCACACTACAGGTGTGTGTGGTTGTGTGTGTTGTGTTGAGTGCGCGTGTGTGTGAGTGTGAGAGAGCAGAGATAGTGTGTGAGGCGAGGTGAGGAGGTGGTGTGTGTGTCGCGTCCCCTCTGCCTTCATGTGGACTTCATGTTGGATTTGCCGCTGACTAACTTATCAGTCTCCCTAAGGGAGACACTTAACATTCACAGGCTCTACCTTTCTGTAGCAGCCACAGATAGTTCTGAGCTGCTGGAAAGAGACCTGTGTGTGTGTGTCTGTGTGTGTGTGTGTGTGTGTGTTAAAGAGAGAGGATCTTTACATGTGTGTGTCTGCATCTACGTGGTGAAATCTCACAGGTGTGTTTGTGTTTCCGTGTTTCCACCTGAGTATCTGTATTTCTCTGTGTGTGTGTGTGTGTGTGTGTGTGTGTGTGTGTGTGTGTGTGTGTGTGTGTCCATCTCCCCAGCTCTTATTTGGTGCTTGGGCAGGTCCATTGAGCGATGGTCGGGCGTGCGAGTAATTGCTGATTTGGTTGGCCAGTCGATGACACAGAGAGAGGGGTGGGGGGGAGATAGAGAGAGAGATGCATCATGTGTCAGAGCACCAAGAGTAAAAAAAAACTACACCTACACACACACACACACACACACACACTCACTCTCTCTCTCTCTTTCTCTCTCTCTCTCTCTCTCTCTCTCTCCCTGCTGGGAAAAGTATATACCTGCAATGATACACACTCTTCTCCGGCTCTATCTCTTCCTCTCAGTCACATATTGAACCACAGTCTTCATTACATGGACACACACACACACACACACACACATTGAGTCTGTCCAAGTCAATGTGTGTTACAGCTGTCTCCTCCTATCAATAACCAGTTAGAAACGGACTGAGTATTTTTTTTATATAAACACAAATATCGAAATATTTTTTTAAGTGCATTTGACTCCAGTTTCAGTCACACTAGAGAAGATTTTTAAATTCCAGTAATTATATGTCTGTAAAATTCAGTAGTCAGCAACATCGTGCAAACACAACACAATTTATTCCCAGCATCTTCTCCTTATCTTCAATTATTGATAAGGTATCTGCCATTCACTTGTTATTGTCTCATACATTTTGAAATGTACCTTTAATATTTAGAATTCTTCACCTTAAGATCCATGAATTCTTAAAACTACTTAAAAAAGGTTTTTAAGTAAGCAGTTCTAGAAATTCTCCCCTGGATATGCAATGGCCTCTTCTTTGGGCCACGTTCCATTATTCAAGTTTCACAGAAACCTGTGCAACCTTTCATAAACAAATAAACAAAAAACCATGACCTCCTTTACAGAGGAGTTAGTTAATATCGTAAATAAATCACTAAATACATTTAAAAAAAAAAAGAATGGAACGCTCAGACTGGGCCTCACTGACACTCTCCTCTCTGCATCCTGACATTAAAACAGATCTGTGGGTCTGATTAAACGCCGCAGAGTGAAATGAAACGGGAGGAGGGGGCAGGTGGGGGCGGGGGGGGCACGAGGGAAAGGGGCGGTGGCGGTGGCTGCGGGCGGCGGGTGGGGTGGGGGCCGGGGGGCGTTGATGTGGCGTCTGAGCGTGCTCAGTGATAACCACCTCCGTGTACCTTCTTGGTGTGATGCCAGGCTGGAAAATGCCATCTGTATGCCACACTCTCATCACACCGGCGCAGGATTGATCCACTGTGCCCTCTTTATCTGCTTACCCATTCACACCTATGTACACACACACACACACACACACACACACACACACAGAAATGTTCAAGGGGCCTCTGAATGTGTGTGTGTGTGTGCGTGCATGTTTTAAAGTGGACGCCCTCTCGCCATCTAAAAGGGATTTATGCATAGTCGGGTCCCAGAGTTTTTCCTGTTACGGTTTTATATGATAAGCTTTTTTATATGTTTAAAATCAATATGTAATCCTATGCAGGAGCTTATCCCTCTCCACACCCCTGACACACACACACACACACACACACACACACACACACACACAGTCTCACACACTCTCCATTTGTAAATCTATTTGGGCTTTGTAACACATCGGGGCGGCGCGCCACAGACCCTGATTGATTAGGTGCACTGTGGAATCCTATCACATGGGCGACTTTTGATGATGTTGCCAACTCTTTCAGGATTGCTAGTTGACTGGAACCGCCGATAACGAGCAACTTCGCTCCGGCCGCGCGTCCGACTTTAGTTTTTTCCGTGGTGGGGTTGAATTTAGGAAATGAGTGGTCTTTGTTTGTTTGTGGAAAACTTTCCGGGGATATTCTGCTCACGTCCTCGGCAGCTGTGACCTCACGGGGCGTCGACAAGTGTCTCCTCCTGTAGTGGAGCTAACGGGATGTTATACGCTGCTTATTGTCACATCTGGCAGAGCAGGTGCCGGAACTGTGCGTTTGTGTTTATGTCCAGCTTCGGATTATGATCCGCTCTTATTTTGACAGAGTATAAATCAGTTTCCTGTTTTCAAACGCCGACACTTGAAGTTTGAAGTACCTTTTCAAAAGTTTGAATCAGATTCAACACCATATTCTGTACAGGTACACGACTGGGCCTTACACTGGTGCTGGTTGTAAGGCATGTGCCTTGTTGCATGAGGTTGTGGGTTCAATTCCCGGCCCCTCCATCCACCCTCAGATGTATGTGACTTTGGATAAAAGTGTTTCTGCGAATGTAAATGTAGAAATTGTACTTGTAATTCTGATGCAGTGCTTTGCTAAAGAGTGGATCGTTGAAGCTGATATTATGGTCTGGTATATTTCGGCAGCTGTGAGGTTAAAGAGGTTAAAGGGGCTGTCCTCTGACCAGAGGGTTGTCGGTTCAGTTTTGATTTTGAGACTGTGATTTTGAGACATGTTAACGTCATAGGAATGAGATTTTTTTGATTGCATTTTGGTGCGGATCCAAATAATAATGAATGAATTTAAATGTGGTTTCTATCACAGTGAATAATGAGCTGTGGTGGAGGTGTCACATTTAATAATTGTCTCCCTCAGGTTCTTTCAACTTTGAATCCAAAGACAAGTGGTTCTTTTAAAGCAAACAATTTTAAATGCAAGTTTCTAATTATTTCCTGAACTGCCAGTTGTCATCAATTAGTACATTTGACTTCTTTTGTGAGTATTTTAAGGGTTTTTAATAGGGTTCAAATAGTTTCAAAAATGTCATATTAGCACTCAAATCCATAATAGTAATAATAATATGACACATCACCAAATGTATCCTGAACATAAAAGTTACATAGAAAAGTTTCCCTCAGTACTTTATCTCATCTCACTTCTCTCATATCTAAACTGGAACTCTAACACATAGATAAATAACCTTGACATAGTTGTTCTGCCGCCCTCCTCCTCTTTCCGTCTCTCCGACACTTGGACTTCTTCTCTAAACCTTTTTACACCAGAAGAAGAAGAACATCGTGATGACTGCGAACACGTTTCCGTGTCTGTTTCCTGTTTCAAACTCTGGTTCAGGACGTCTGTGAACTTTTGAACGAAGCTCCGGTCTGACGTCAGCGCTGTGAGCGCCGAGCTTGTGTCGCCTCCGGGAGAGCGACGCTTTGCAGCAGTTTGAATAAATTGAGCATGGGGGTGTGGTGAGGGGGGGGGGGTGGGGGGGGGGGGGGGGGGGGGGGGGGGGGGGGGGGGGGGGGGGGGGGGGGGGGGGGGGGGGGTTCATGGGGATTTGAACCAACGCATTCTTGTGTGGCTTGTGCGGACTCACATGGTTACCGTCGGTGTGCACGGCGAGGCTTATCTGAATACACACCCACCGTGTGAGTTGTACACACTCCCTTCTCTCTCTCTCTCTCTCTCTCTCTCTCTCTCTCTCTCTCTCCCTCCCTCATGCGGGTTCTCTCTCTCTCTCTCTCTGACAGCTCTCATCCTTCTGGGGGGGGGGGGGGGGGGGCGGTTGCAGCGAGTGGCTGCAGGGTGTTTTGTTTGTTCTCGGGTGTCTGGTTACCCAGGCTGCCCTGCTCTGGTGTTGCCTGGTCACGTCTCTCATCAGCCCTCTTTATTGTTTACCTTCCTAATGAGGGGGGCGGGACCCTGTGACATGTGATTGACAGCTCACCCCCTCAACCACTAGCACCCCCCCCCCCCCCCCCCCCCAAAGCCTGAAGTAGCCAGAAAAGTGTGGATTTGTACATTTTATTAGGGTCACTTTAATTTAGAAAGTGCATAATAATTCCCTTTAAACAGCTTCATCTTGGCCTGATGATGCCCCTGTGACCGGGCTGGAAAATACTGTACATTACACTAAAGTTATGCTATAGAGCAGGGGTGTCAAACATACGGCCCGTGGGCCAGAATCGGCCCATAACATCGTCCAATCAGGCCAGTAGGATGATTTTGCTAAGGTGGTTTATCTTGGTTATATTGAGAAGCAGCATTTTCATTCGTAGATCAGTTTGAATTGACTATCTTTTATAGTATGACAAAGGAAAACATTTGAAGTTGTTCATAGGTGGTCATGTTATTATTTTACCGGTCCCGTCCACTTGAGATCAAATTTGCCCCTGTGGCCCATGAACTGAAATGAGTTTGAACCCCTGGTATGAAGGAATTGTTGGATTGTGTTGTCTGTAACAACATCAGTAGGACTTGGTGTGCACCACTTGATTGGTCTACTATGACCATCAGCATTTACCTGTTGTACCGCAAACTGGCCCCTCCCCCACTGTTTCTCCCTCCCTCAGTGCTCACCAGCTTGTATGAGCTCTCTGTTTAGCCTCATTATGCGTGTGTTTCCTGGAAAGTGTGTCCACCACTTCCTGCCTGGTCGTGACCTATTTATGCATGCTGTCATTGGCTAGGGATTACACAAAACACTCACACACACACACCAACACACACATTTTCCAAACATTGCCAAGCATAAAATATCCCATTCACATCAAAAGAAAAACAAGGGACTGGCATTCATCCTTTATTTTGAAATCAAATCAAATCAAATCAAATCGAATCAAATTGTATTTATAGAGCCCACCTTTACAAATCAGAGTTCGTCTCACAGGGCTTGACAGTGTGATTAACATCCTCTGTCCTTAGACCCTCAGCAAGGGTACGGAAAAACTACCGGGGGAAAAAAAAACCTTTTAACAGGGAAAAAAGAGAAAAGGTAGAAACCTTGGGGAGAGTCCCCAGGGATCCAGTCCCAGGACGGACAGACATGGAATAGATATTACGAAGAATGTTCAGTAACAATGCATGCATTATAAATGTGAATGATTAAATGTTTAAGTCCATCTTTGAAATACAACGATACAGGGCAAGGTTAATGCTTTTCACCCTTGGATGATCCAGTGTCCTGATCATGTGACAGGACCACAGATGATGTCATGAGCTTGAACCAGGCTGAAGCTGTTATAATGCGATATTAGCAGACATGAGACGACGCTGAGAATCAGCGCCGGGCTCCATGAACATCCCCGCAGTGTCGTCCGTGGGCACCTGTCAAATGTCACAAATTACCCGTTAGCTGTTACACACACACACACACACACACACACACACATAGTTCAGTACATTTCTCTGTGCGTCTGTAATGGCAGTATTTGCTCGTTGTTTAAGTTGCATTTCAGGTCAACAGATTACTTAGATTGGGAGCGCTTGTTAGTGATCTGTGCTCCTCTGGCCCCTCCCTCCCGATGACAGCACTCAGGGCTGTTACCTGGGACTGAAGCCAAGCTGTCTCGTGGCTCAGAGCAAACAAAAGGAGCTTGTCTTTGGAAGCTGTGCGGCTCAGACTGGAGCTGACAGCAACAGTCAATTCAAACATTAGTGAGTGTGGGAGTGCTGCTGCTGACAGCAGACGGAGGAACTAAAGAGCTATGATTTAATTACAAAGCCTGTTCGGATGCAGAGAGTGTGACAGCAGAGAGAACAGGAAGTCACAATTTGTTGGGCCAACCCATTATAATCGCAATACTTTGAAGAAACTGGAAACCATAAAACTCAATGAGGGGTGGACACTGATATTCTATTTAAAATCTTTAATTGTCTTTCTCTATATTTCATTATCACTTAATCTTTCAGCACAGTCTTCGTTCTATCTTCATCTTCACTTAAAAATATTAAGGACAACTCTTTTTTGTCATAATGACAGCAAAAGGTAATTAGAAGGTTAAAATAAGGTAGAATATATAAATATATATATATATTTAAACATGCTATTTTGCAATAAGATGCAAAATACGTGAAATTGTTTAATATATGAGAGGTACATGTAAATTTTGGTTTGTAGTAGATGAATTCAGATTTATTGTCACAGGACATGCAGCACATTCTGGGGGAATCACACGCACATGCCGGCGAAATTAGGTCTCTGCATTTCACCCATGCCGGCACATGCTTCCTCCGGGGGCAGCCAGGAGCAGTGGGCAGCCATTTTTCCGGTGCCCAGGGACCTACTTTTTGTCGCCATCCATGGTCAGGAGATGGCTTCGCATGTTTTGTAGAGGGGGATTTTTATGGAAGGAGGAATTCCCCGGGTAGCATGGGGAGAACATGCAAACTCCACACAGGGAATCGATCACAGGACCTTCTAGCTGTGAGGCAACAGCTCTACATACTGAACTACTGTGTTCTCAGTAGTATCTTTGATGTTTGGGCTCCGTTTCAATTTTGAGTTTGTGCCTCACAGATGAAGCTGCGGGATCTGGATCAGAGTCTGCATCTGTATGAGTCACTTCTGAAAACCTTTAGAAAACAACAGACACACCTCGGAGTGGTGAAAAGAATGATATTGACCGGAGCTCTGTGGCTGCAGCCAATTACTGCCTCAGCCCTCCTGACGGCTGCAACCGCTGACACATCAATCATTGTGCCAACTTGTCAGGGAGCCTCACTTCAGCTGTGGGCATCAACATGCAGAGGTTCTGCCTGTCACCATCACAAGGGAGAATTACAGAACCATTTACTGCCAGTTTAACTTTGGAAGGAGGCGATTTCAGGTCGTAAATATTCATGTTCACTGATATTTACTGATGCAGACAAAATTATTTATTACCGATAGCATTAATACATTTCATTTTAGTTTAGCAGGACCACGGACAAGTACATGATGTATTCTTATAAAAGTGCATTGAAGGATGAAGTGAGGGTCATAGAAGAATCCATTAAATGTTGGTCCAGATCCAGCAGAGGGTCCAGAGCAGCTTCCAACATATGTAGCAGTTTCCCAGATAATGATGATTGGGACTGTACTTGTTATGAGGACTTATATTCACATTTAATTTGGAGCAGATCCAAATAGAAATCTGGAAGGAAATTACACGGGGTTTCATCAGCAAAGTATTTGAGCCTTAGTGAAGGAGGTATGTATGTGGAGAGGAGGGAGAGCGGACATGGTGACTGACAGCTCAGGGAGCAGCTAAGTGACACGCCCCCTCAGAAGAAAGCATTTTTCTGAGAGGGTCAAAACAGAGCAGCTATAATATCTGATCCTTTGAGTGTTTTGACCACAGTGGGTCATGTGACACTGAGTTTGGGAGGAGCTTTGTGAGGTCATGACAATGACTGGCTCCTTTAAAGGTGCAGAGTCTGAAGTGGCATGTTGTATCCATCACCTCGCCCTCATCCATCTTAGCATGCAGGAGAACATATGGTAGACTTAAGTTGCCATTAAAACTCAGAATACGTTGAACATGTCTACTTTTACCACTGTAAAAACATGGCAGCCCCCGGAGAGAGAACCCGCTCCTCATGCAAATCTATATTAATGGGCTCATTTAAGTGTAATGGGAAAAGAAATAAAACATTCAGACACTTAGAAATTCATGAAAATGTCAGTATTTAATTGTTTTGGAATGTCTTTGAAATATATGATCTCAATAGCACACACTGCTCTCTAAGGATCAAGTAACTGTAAATTCTGAAGTTTATATAACACAGAGGAAATCAGCAAAATCTCAAATATCTATAGAAAACAGATTTGAGTCATAGATCTGAAATGCACAGTTGTTTCTGTAGATGTTATAGAGATGAGAATATAAAGCAAATCACCAACACAGGTGCCATTCAAATTCAACATAATCTTTATTTTGTAAATTAATGGAATGCATCACCAAGTGATAAGTACCCAAATACCCTAAAAATACCAATGATCACTTTGTTTAAAACCTAATAAAATAGAGTAGGTGGAATTAAACAACCTATAAAAACATTGTATGGGTAAATTCTATTTTCTGTATTTTCTCCCAATCACTGTATTCCTTACATCACATGGTTAATCTTTATGAAAGCAGTATAATTTTCTATTGGCGACACTATCTAGTAAAAATGGCTGCCCTTCACTTTGACCACTTCCATGAATCGCCAGGTACAGTATATACTACATACAATGACAATGACTGGCTTTAAAGTCCAAGGTGTAGAATACCACAACATCAGTTTCAAACCATGGAGATAGTTGAGGAAAGGTCAGTGTGTGTTCATCCTCTTAATTAGAGATGATTGATAAACATTTTAACTCTTTAATATCATTTCTGGTAAAGATAAGATATCCGAGACCTTGGACGGTTCGGTCTGAGTCCCACGCTGTGCAGATTGGGGTGAGATTATGTGGCCACAGCTGACCACAGGTTTGAATGGTTTGTCCTCTTATCTTGTCTGAGTGATGGAGCAGCACCATGTCCAGGGTTTCCTCCTGAACTCTGTTTGGCTCGTGGGGATAAACCCTCTAGAGCAGGAGATACTCGAGTTTTCTCTGGAGGTTGAGATCAAGATTAAGATATTTATGATTCAGTCAGTCAGACGTGTCATGATTGTGAGAGAGGACCTCAATTCATAGCACATCAACTTAAGAGTTCACTCTGTAGAATTGGTTATCATTCCCTCCTCTTTCACAGCAGCTGGTGGATGAATAATTTAAATACATTTTATAAAACTGACTTACATGAATCTTCCTTTTTTTGTTGCTGGTATAAACTCAAGGATCATTCATGATGAATGTGGTTATTCATTGTTTATTGTCAGATTAATAATGTTCATCTGTAAAAGGTGTAAACTGGAGTAAAATAGTTGATGATACAGTTGCTGTGGACAATACAGACAAAAGCTTTTATCATCTGGTGTGCAATGACTCTTGTTTACACTGACTCTTTTTTTCTAACATTGACATCACAATGTTCTGTATATAATCCAAGTAAAGGTACAGTGTGTAAGATTTCAGTCACTTTTGTCACTTCTAATTTCAATTTCTAATCACCTAAATGTTTGCTTTTTTTCATTACCATTGAATGAGCTCATTAA
>JAFBJT010108501.1:29816-82316 GCA_016785325.1 Chascanopsetta lugubris
TGCCGCCGGGGTTCTTCTTCCAACCCCCACCCCCACCCCTTCAGTCCCCCTCAGAGCGCTCGCCCCCGTGTCCTCAACACTTGCAGCAGAGCGGAAGACGGGTACAGCAGGCGTGTCAAATGGTGACGGGGCCACTGGGACCACTTTTGTCTCGGCGGTGGAATAACAAGGGCTCGGCTCAGAATGCGGCCCGAGCATTTATGGCGCTTAGAGATGGCGGCCGCACCTGTGCCCCAGTCTCCTCCTCTCCTTCATATTACCATACACACATGTATATATATATATATATATATATCACTGTGGTGTTCATATTGTATATATCCATATTTATTCAATGACAGTTCATTTTACTGCTAATGCTAATCCATGCTCACAAAACCTATGTCTGTTGCCGTTGTGTTTCCCTATATGTTCGTATGTTATGATTAAGAGGGCATGATTGAATATAGTTTACACCATTAACGTACCTGCCTGTTTCTATCAAGGGTTTGATATTCATTTGCATAATGAATTGCATTGTCACCTGAATTTCCCTTAAAGGTTAATTTGGTCTGATCTTATGTTATCTTGAGTCATGTTATGTTATGTTCCATAATCTTATCTTATCTCATCTTTTCTCATCTTATCTTATCTTCCCTCAGTGGAAGAGCATGTGCCTCGAACGCCTGAGGTCATGGGGTCGATTCCTGGCCTCTCCAGAAGCATGTTGCTTTGGATAAAAGTGTCTGCTAAATGAAATTGTAGAATTATCTTATCCCATCTCACTTTATCTTATCACGGCTCATTGCTTTTCCATGTAGTTTAAAAATGAAGTGACCGATGACTACATCGGCCCATCATGTCATTTCCTCCCTCCTGCTCAGCTGGGATCTCTGTAAAGATGCATTAATTACTGTTACACCAGCTGTGTACACACACACACAATGTAATGACTCAGCGATACTCACTTGAACCCCGTCCAAACGGCTGCCTGCTTGAAATAATGAATAACTCGTCCGTGCTCGCTCACAGTTCTCGGACTGTGCTGTAACGTCACCCCTGGTTTCACATTATTAATTCATGGGCCCTGCATTTTGTTGCCATATGTGGAGGCGACTTTTTGGACAATTACTGTGATGATATGATTAATTAGCTGATGTGACCTTGTTCTATGCATGGAAAGCCAGACGGGTAACTAGCAGGGATTGTGCTCTCTGCATCAGCTCTTGTTCAAGAATCAGTGAAACATGGATATAGCTATTTGTTTTGACTTTCAAAGTCCAGTAAGGGTTTACAATATATCAGATTAAGAACATGAGTCTCCATGTTTAAAGGCCCAGTATGTAATATCTTAGTCAAATAGATTGATTGGCAGAAATGGAAACAAGCATATTATGATGATATTATCATTTGTGAATGATTATGAATGTGCACGTTGTTATTTTCAATATTCTAATAGAACTTTGACCACGATCCTGCATGAGCAAGTTTCTCAAATGAATGGACAAAACGTTTAAATAGTTTTAAAGGTCTCCTCTGTAACATTTAGGTTGAATTTGATTAATTCAGGAAAGATGGAATAAGGTAACTGTATTAACAAAACTGTATTATCAGCCCTTTAAATATGTTTTTTGTGCAAAACTTCTAAAAGGCAAATAAACCATTGACATTGTAACCATGGCAGAGGCAACGAGCACTGATGAAGAGAGCATGACCTCCCAGGAAGATGTAAAATATAAACTTTTAAACAATATACCTTCACTTTATCTTCTGATTAAAAACCGAGGCTCTGCACTAATATTCGGAGAGCGGGAGAAGTTTGAGCTTAATCACACAATTTCAATCATCATTGTCCCCATTCAGACGATGGACCCACATTCATGAGCAGCCTAAGGTGATTGCAGGTATGTGAGTGATTCAGACCGATGGTAAAGAAGTGACAGATTTAGGCAAATTACAATGATATGAATCCTGAAGCTGCATTTGAAAAGAAGTGGGGCGCAGCACAAAAGCCAAAATATATCCTTGGGGCTCAAAGTGCATTTAGCGTTAGAAAGAACAGGATAAATGGAGTTTTAGGGGAATGGTGTAGACACTTCAAACTTTATAGTTCAGTTTTGCCCTTCACCCTAATCTCACACATTCACACCGGTGCAGCACCTTCTCTGACACACAGGCTGTTTAGAACAAAGACACCTCTTCATTCAGAAGGGTGAGGACTGAGAATAAACCAGGGCTGCAACATCTAATTGTATACTGCTAATTATTGAAATATTATCAAAATAGTTGACAACTAATTTGATGATAAAGTACACAGTTAGTTTAAAAGCATGGCACAATCGACTGAATGAATTATGACCAATTTACAATACAGTCCAATATATTTGCACCCTCTTTGTTGCATACGCAGTTCCTGTTTTATTTTGAAGGTTCTCTGGAAACCAGAAATACAGGGTTTTTTTTGGCTTGAAATTGTAAATGATAACTTCCTATAATCTGATTCATTTAATTATCTCCAGATCAATCAATCATTCAATAGTTAGAAATAGTAGTTCATTAGTTGAGGCACCAAGGCCCTGGTCAGTTGATGACCCATTCTATCCTCCGGGTCACAGCTCACAGCAAAGACAATTTGTGTGGAGAAAATTAGGCAGTTTTGGTTCAAATGTAAATTATTCAGAGCTGATTGTCACAAATAAAGTCATCGGTGTATTTATTTTAAGTTATAATATTCAGAGAGGACTCAATATCTGACAGAGAACAAAGCTGCTCTGCATTATTGCTTTTCCTCTTATTTTTCCTGCAAGTGTTAAAGTGAGGTGTCCTCGGTTGTTTATGTGTCAGAGTTCCTGTACATCTATAGAATGTCAAAAAAGCATTCGCAAAAAAACCCCAACTCTGCTCTATATGGGCGGCATGAGAGACCAGGTGGGGAAGAGGAATACATTTTTTAACCTCCTCAGGTCAATGGAGCCTTTGGCAGGTCCATCAATATGACTTGTGTTGTGCAGACAACCTTTGTTCCGACCCACAACACTTTATTTTGAATTCAGTGCAGGACGCAAAGGTTTTCAAAGACTGTGCATCACAAGGAGCCGAGTGTGTGTGAGTGTAATGATTTTTGATTTGGTGCCCCTGTAGGAAAACACATGCATATTTGCCCTGCTATGTTTTAAATGGGATATATGTGAAGCTGTAAATCAAGCATATAAAAGAGATGCTGTCAGAGTTTATGAAAAGAGGAATTTCCCCTTTTACTTCGTCAAAGTCTTGAAGAAGCTAAAGGTGAAAATACAACATACAGCGAGCGGCCAAATTAATTATGGGCTGAAATCCCACCGGAATTTTCCAAAGCTGTGTGATCATATTATTGTCGTATCAAATTATCATTTGCTAAGTTGGTTAATTATCACCTTGTCGCCTGATCACATCCACATCACATCTCCAGTGTGAGATCGTGTGCAATCAAATTTACACAAAGACGATGAAAATAATTTATGCCTGCACTTGTGTGAAGAGGGTGATGCACATCAAATCAAATATCTTTTTTATTTTTTTTAGAACATCAGTGTTTGATAAGATTGCTTTAATGACAGGATGGTGTGTGGCTCGCCCTCAAAACCTCACTCACCGTGTCGGCTTCACAAAGAGCCACCATTGATTTTGAAACATGCTTGGCAACACTGATGATCCCGGTCAGAGGAATTACTTAAGTGTGTTTACACCCTAATTCAGACGATCAGAGGAGGGCTGTGTGTGTGTGTGTGTGTGTGTGTGTGTGTGTGTGTGTGTGTGTGTGTGTGTGTGTGTGTGTGTGTGTGTGTGTGTGTGTGTCGCTCCCTAATGGCAAACACCAGTGACAGGAGAGGGAACGTTTAGGATTTATTTTTGACATTAATCGATCAACTGCAATTCAAACTACCCGCTGTGATCCAGGATTAGAACCTACAGCCTTCAGTTGTCATTGAACTCAAAAGGTGTTAAGTTTGTCCATTCGAGGCCACTGTAATAACAAAACAGGTGCACCATGGCTACCCACATAGAGGGGACCTACTACTGATATACATTTAAAGTGCTCAGAGAGTGATGAAAACACCATGTGATATCAATCGTCACATTTTAACCCAAATCTTACATAGTAGACCTTCAATTCTGCTTGTATCATATTTGATTAGGAAGCAAGAATAATAGATATTGTGAAATACTTTGCATAATGTAAGGGTTATCTGTCATCGACATGTAATTTTCATGTCTTTTTTGCCTTTTACAATACAAAAAATCTCAAAATACATCTACTTTTACATATATCTTTATGTAAATAAATCAGTTTACATAAAGCTAAAGATATATTCACATTTACAAAAAGATATTTCATGTCAAAAGCAAAACACAAGAACAAGTATGCACTTATATACAGGATATTATTTACCTGTATAGCATTTGCATAAAGTACCTGTACAATACTTCACTGTTTATGAGTGTCATAATAGTCGGTATCTACAATAAATAAGGCCATCATTTCAATACGAACAATTTCAAAAGTAATTTGTGGCTATGTTCTATTATATGCTTTTAAAAGCATCTATTAAAATGTCTTTTAAAAACCAAAATGTCCCCTGTGTGGTGATTATGCAGCGCAGTTGCGGGTCTTGAACGCAGCCTGCTCCCGTACAGGAAGTGCAGTGACGCCAGCGCGATCGTTGAAAACAACCCCGGGACAAGGCTACAGACAGGACAGGCGGTGTTGACATGACACATAAAGAAGAAACCCTCACTGTGTGAGAAGCTTTATTCACACACGGGGAAACACAACACACCATGGACATGGAGCTGTCTCCTCTTATACTGAAAATAGGTAGGCTAACTGTGTTGCAAGGGAAATTAGCTTTGGAGCAGGATGCTAACTTTATTCGAACTTGACAAAGATCTGTTTACAAGCTAGCTAACAATAGCATCCACCCTCACACGCAATTTTGATTGTTAGCAAGCTATTGATATTCTTTGTGTTTAGCAAAACGACGCCAACATTAGCCAACATTTAATTCTACTTAATGCCAATTGGCTGCTAAGAAAGCAAACTTTGCTGACTTCTGCAGTCTCCTCCATCACCCCTAACAGTGTTCTCTTCTTTCCCTAACCACAGGCCACTCTCTGGTGGAGATCCGTGTCCGAGCCCTGAGGAGCATCCTCTCTAAGCTGAACCACTCCCTCATCTCCATCCCTGACGTCGTCCAAGAGAAGATGCTGTTCGTGTATCTGCTGGAGTGGTTTAATTTCCCAGAGGTGCCAATGAAGGAGGAGGTGCTGGAGCTGCTCACAACCTTATCAAAGGTATGTATAACTCATCATAGCAGGCTGACACGGCTAAAGATAGAATCATTATCATATCACTTCATGACATGATTAATATGATTATTGGCACATCATTGCATTGGCAGGGTTTAACTGAAATCATTTCTATTTCTATTGGCTGAAAAACGGTTAACATAGTTTTTTTTTATGGTATAATGTCTCATATTTACCATAAACTGAGCATGTAATATTTCATCAGGACTGGGTATTCATAATAGAGGCTGCCATGTTTTTGCAATACGTAGTGCAGAATGGACAAAATAAACATACGTTGCCATGGCGCAGATTGTATCGCAAAGTTTGATAGTAGGGTTTAAGGTTAGATGAAAAGATGTAAGAGGTACGTCAGGTGTGTAAAGTAATAGAATTTCCCTCAGCATTATTTGTAGAAGGGTTTGATAGAAACTGTTGAACTGTTGATTTAGATGTCTATGGTTAAAGTTGGCACTTTCTCATCTAACTTGAATTGGTTACCCAATAAAGAACCAGTGTTTACCTTATAGCACAAACAACTTTGAAAGCTCGTCTAAGCAAGCTCAAACCATAAACACAATTTACTGTGTGCAAAAAAAAGAATAATTAGCAAGGCCATAAACGCACTGAGGTCTGTCCAGCATCGTTTAGATGCAAATTCACGTCCTGGCGGCCATTACAGTGCTTCACTTTACATTGCTGTGAACAATATATTTTCCATTTCGTGACTTGTTTACTTTGTCATTCTGTCTTCCAAGCATCCGGTTGCAGCCCAGATGCTGAGAGACGTTGGGGCGGTGGACTTCCTCACTCAGCTGTCTCCAAATGTGGAACCCAGACTGCGAGCTGTCATCAGTGGAACCCTGGACCAGCTGTTCCAGCTGCCCGAGTTTCTCCCCAGCAAAACAATAGTCGGCTCACATGGACTACGCAGTGCAACTCCGACAGGTGTTATAAGTTTAGCCAAATGTTTGTTTTTTAGTTTGACTTCTGCAAAATACTACATTTTTGTACTCATGATACATTTTTGGAGGAAAATGGGAGAAGGTTGCCACTTTTACTTCTTTACCATATGTTTGCAATTATTTAAACGCTTTTTAATCTAATCTTGCACCCCCTCTTTAGCTCCTACAGTTGTTCCACCTGAAGATTTTCCAAATATAGGATATTTTCACAAGAGTACTCCCACCCTTTCAGATGTGCCACCTCATAGGATCTCAGGTATTTTTTTTAATGTGTCAAGATCTGTAACATGCTCTGTTTAATCTTCAAGTATTCGCCTTGATTTTTCCCAAAGGTCATGTATCATGTTTTCTCTTACAGTGCATGAGTCTGTGAAATGTCTGAAGTTTTCCGTGTTTCCGTGGCTGACGTTGACGAACACAGACAGACACATACTGACGTCCAATGAGAGGTGGGAGACAATGGATGTCTAATAAAGACTAATATTATAATAAATGCCTATAAATCACATGAACTTATCTGGTTTCATGTTTGGAACAGTTCCCTAAGAAGCAATAACCCAAACCTGGTCCGGACCACATGTGATCTTCTGTGTGATGTCATCATGCAGGACTTTCCCCCCGAGATCTTCCTGCAGAGGCCAAGTATTGTAAAGGTACCACCGTGGTTTCCCTTTTGATTTCCAACAGGCTTAACTGTTTTCCGCAATACTTTACATCAATTAGATGTAGTGCATTGTTGTCTGCGGATAGGGTGAGCACCTCATAATGGATTTATGGGATGGTCACTCATGCCATTGTAAACATGATAACCTGTCAAGTAGCAGCCTTGAACAAAACACCAATTTATAATTCAGTGTCCCTGATCCTGCAGGAGGTTGTGCAAGCCTCTGGAGGCTTACTTTGCTTGAGCAGACACTAGATTGCTGTGAGGATAAGAGTATGGTCCTCATGTTCCATGAGAGTCCTTGGTGCACCGTTTTGCTTTGTTACTATAAAGGTTTTCTCGGAAATTAGAAATAGGTCAAATTGTGTTGGGTTTTTTTTTTGGCCTTTTGAGTATTCTTAAAAATAATTTCCTGTGAATCCAAAGGTCAACGTGCTTGTTCAAATTTGTATATGCTCTAACTGGCCATATTTAATATGCAGACCCATTCCAAAGATTTGCCCTGTTTCCAAACAGCAACAGAAAACAAAAAGCTTCTTATTTTCACAGGCATAGACTTCATGTGGCCCAGATGAGCCACTGTGCACAAAACAGTTTTGCTAATAGAGCGGTGCACTATATTGCATCGGTCTCGGGCCACTATTAGCATACCGTCACCCAGCAGTCTTATTATCAAAACAAATCATTAAGGAAAAGGGCTTTACCTCTCGTGGCTTTGCCTGCCCCTCCTTTGAGTTATTAAAGCCATTAAGCTAAATTAAAAGACTTGGTTTTAGAGACATGACATCATGAGCTACAGAGGGCAGGAAAACTTGAAACAAATTACTGTTTCAGTAATTCAGCTGCCCTTTTTTGTTTAGCCAACTTTTTAATGACTTCCCCAGCACTGTCTTTTGTTCAGTTCCTCTTTATACCCAGATGTTGTGCATTGTTTGTGTCACCTTGGGTAATTGTGCTTCAAACAAAGTGTGTCTTGTCCTGTTTTCAGAGCCTTCTGTCTCTGCTGAAGGTGGGTCCTGGTAAAGTGGAGCCGAACTACCTCCACATGCAGGCGCTCTCCTGCCTGCAGCAGCTCTGTAGAGGTCTGAGGAGGAGACTTCGCTTCTATCAAGATCCAAGCTTCTACTCAACAAAGCAAGGTAGCATTCCATATGAGTTATACAGCATGTTACGTGTTGCAGCTGAGTATCCCTGACTGGACTGAAAGAATAATTATTCCACAAATAATTCCTGCTTGTATCAAGTGAAACTATTTTGAGAAGTATTTGAAGAAATTGATATTGATTTCCCTACTTTATCTCTTCAGTCCTCTTGATCCTCATATTATCACAAACACCATTAATTGTACCTTTTGCTCTGTTTTCTGCCTGTTCCAGAACCAGTGTCACAGAATTCCTCCTTCTCCTGCTCTCAGGAGGTACGGGGTACCCAGCGCTCTCAGGCCTCCTCCCCGGGGGGAGAGTGCTCCCCTCGACCCTCTGTGGTCGGACACACCGGTCAGAGAGCCAGGGGAGATGGCCAAGATGGAGACGCAGCTTCCAACAGGTGGGAGGATATGGAAGAACTTAATTCTACAATTTCAGCTGCTTTTATCCAAAGCGACTGACATCTGAGTGTGGATGGAGAGGGTGGGAATTGAACCCAGGACCCCAAGTATTTTAAGTGCATGCTCTACCTCTGAGCTTCACCCTCCTCCAATTAATGTAATGGTATAAACAAAATACATGTATTGCTTTACATGTCTTAAGTAGCTGAGTGAGAGCAGAGACTCAATACGTTTGTCTTGTCTCACTTCTAAGGTGTAAATTATATTGTGTTTAAATCATATACCTGCTTCTCTAGTAGAGAAAGGCTTTGGTTCAGTTCAGTCAATATGGTTCAGTCAGCACTATTCTTCAGACTTTACATGTAAAAAGAGAATCTACCACTTGAAAGCTTGTGCACAGTAGGATTTTTTTTACTGTGACTCTGATAGTGATGAAACTGCGAGTGACACCAGAAACCCGCACAAGAAGATAAAACAATGAAGAAGATTGTGGGGGATTTGAGTCATCTTTATGAATATGGATTACACAAGGAGCCCTCTAGCGGCCGGTCTGCGGTGTTGGAAAAAAAAAAATCCTCTCTGACACCCATGATAGATTATTGGGTTTTTAAAATCCATCCTTATACGGCTCATGCGTCATCCCCTGTCTTTGAGCAGTCCAAGCACAGATGGTGAATTTACAGTTATCTCACTTTCCTCTGTGTGCCTCACTTAGTGGCAGCTCACACAGAGGTGGAGCTGTAACCCAGGCCCCCAGGCAGACACCCCAGTCACCTGCTGGCACGGCCCAAATGGAGCTTCTCGACCTGGGTGTGGAAGATGTCCTGGAGCTGCAGCTACAGCAGCTCACTCTGGCCCAGTTCACTGTGTCCGTCATGGAGCATGCGATACCACTTCTTAAGACAGGTAGGAGTCTTTATAGATTTTGTAATGAACCAGGGAGGGAGACAAGGTTTTTCTTAATTCTACACATTTTGATCAAACAATGTCTGCTATTCCTCTTTCATTACAATATTGCAAATGTCTACTCATCCGTTTCCCCACATCGATGCCACGCTATCTTCAATTGTTTGATCTTGTCGAACCCCTTCCCTCACCTACTCTCTTTCCCCCTCTCTGCTCAAGAGGGTTCGCGTGTGTTCCATCGTGTTCTGGAGCTGCTGTGTGACGCCATCCCCCTGCTTGGGGACAGCATTTGTGAGCTGGTCTGGGACGATCGCAGCCTGGTGGGGATGGAGCTGGCAAGTCAAAACACGACTCATGACAGCCTCTTATGTAGATGAATGGATACACTTCACTGAAATAGGGGGAGCTCGGTTGGCCGCCAGACAATTTGCCACAGACACGCAGCATACGGCACTCAACTGTCAAGGAGAACTGTAGGCATTTGATTGAGCTGAATGAATTATATAAGGTTACAAAGCCTTTGCGCTGGTTACAAAGAGCCTCTCACGCGTATATGCACACCTCTCAGCTGTACCCCTTGGGTTTATCTGAGCGCGGGATTGTTGGCTTAGTAAATGTCTTCATTTATTCTGTGTATATTTTGTGTATATTATTCTGTGTAAGTCCCACACAATGAATTGTATTAAGTTAGTGTGCGTTTCCCCCCCTCTTTTACAATGCAGAATCATTTGTTATCCTCTCTGACTGTTTAAGGAGTATGTTCACTGCAGGGGGACTTATACACTTGTCAAGCCCCAGCCCCTCTTGGCCCTCTGCTGTTTAATACATGCCCAGAGCCACGCGGCACAAGGACTGTTTTGTCATCTTTATGTGGAGAGCAGCTTTTCTTTGCCAGACCTCTAGGTTTTTCCTATGGGAGTAGGCTGAACTGTTCAAGCCAGCTACGCAAAGCACAGGGCAGCTACTGCCCCCTGCTGGTGTTCACGTCCCATTGTTCATCATCCACTCACAGAATAAAGTGGCTGAGAATAGATTGTCCCAATTTATTCATACTGAGATAGGGTGGATCTGTATCTCGTCCCAAAATAACTCTGAAATCTGATTACATTCAATTCCTAACCTCTGGAACGAACAATTTTTCTCCCTGGCTCTCAGCCAGTAGCTGTGCATCAGTCTGTGGCTGTGAATATGAGCATGCACGTGATGGGAGTGCATGTGCGCGTGCTGGTGTGTTTGTTTGTGAGCCGCGCGCGTCCTTTTGTCTTCATTTCTGTCTGTTTGGATTTCAGAAGGAGAAGCTGCAAGCCCTCATGGAACTACTGGGGGAAATCCTGAGCTACCATCAGAACTATCCATCAGATATTACCCACAATGCACAGGCTTACCACAGAGTGGCCTATCTGGGCACAGGCATATTCACCATTAGGTTCCTTCAGACCATCCTACCTCTTGAGAAGGTGTGTATGTTCCTCTTTGGCTAAATTATTACTTTACACAGTGTCATATATACCCAGAATCTTAAAGGCACAGTCTTGGATTATCCTAAAAACAACTGAATGTTATATTCCTCCATTAGTGTTGCTTGTAGTGCACAATGTACACAAATCAAGTTCTTGTTTTGATGTCATGAAGGGGAGGGCAGACTACTATTTGACTCGTATGTTCATAAACTCTAACAGACCAATCATGCATTCTGTATTTTTAATTTCTTTTCTTTGCTCAGGCCGATGAAAATCTCCCAGAAAGCACTGCAACAGCCGTTTTCCACCTGTGCTTTGACACGTCACTGGGCAGTTTATTACCAAGTGTGCAGGACACAGCAGTAGCTTATTTGGAGCAGGTGAACTCTGACAACCATGAACTGTACAGCAGGGTGACCCGCGCTGCACTCTGGATGGAGTCCACTTGCAGCTTTGTCAAGGAAGCACAATCTGAGGCATAGACATTATTTTCCATTTCATTATAACACCTTATATGAGCATGTGTATACGTTTGCTGAGAATTATATATTAAGTTTTAGGGGTTTTTTTTTCATTAAGGGAGAAAAAAACTGGTCGGAGTTACTGGAGCTGGCAGACCAGGCCGTCAATGGACTCCCACTTCACCAGCACTTACCCGTTGTCAAGGAATGTGTTCACATCTGCTCCTACTTGTAAGCAAGTGTACAATATCACAGCAACCTGAAATTGCATATTTTCCTATCACATGTCTTAATATCATATCTTGTCTTTGCATCCATTGTAAGGTGGAAGTTCGAGCAGCCCAGTCCGCTTCTCCAGACAGAGAGCCAGAAACTTTTCCTCAAGCTCCTGTCTCATCCTTTACTTGCCGTGAAGACGGAAACCTACACGTGCACTCTAAATCTGGTTAAGGTTAGAACATGCTATATTATTTGTAGTTTGAATGAGTGCACAGGTTTAAGATGTACAAGAGCTACAATGTGGGTGTGCAAAGTGGATAAGTACTGTTGATTAAGATGGATGAAACACACAGCTTCGACAGTCCGCTGTTAGAAAGGCATCACTTGACATTTGAAATCAGTCTCCCTCTCTCTCATCTCTGTCTTGACAAGCATGGTTACATTTAAAGCGAGCTCCTGCATGCATGAGTCAGAGGATGGTAGTGCTTGATGTTGTGCCTTTGTGTGATTACATACACCCATAGGACAGTGTTGGCATCCAGAATGTGTCACTGCAGGAAAAAGGAGCCTGTGACGGAATCAACTTCCTCCTCCACTACAGAGTTCTGTATGAAATAAGTGGCTTTGGACTTCAGGACTCTGCAGAAAAGGTAGGTGCACTGTTATTGAGAATGGGATTCAAACCTTCATATTGTCAGACTCTCTGTATCGGTTTCTGCAGACTTTCTCCTGCTGTCCCTTTCAGTAGGAGGGGCCCATGTATGAATGCAATAGGTTTCCAGCAAATGGGTGCGGTTATGATTGAGATTTTTATGACAATTCAAAGATGAAATCTGCATGTGAAGTAGGACACATAGGAAGGGATTAAGTATCTTTGAATGTAAGAAATAAGCAATACACTTTTGAGAACATGCTGATGAAGATGTATGCATGGATAGACATTGAGAGCCAACACTGAAACACAGGCAGGTTGCAGGGACATTATTTGACAAATAATATGTTATATAAGAATTTAAAAGGATGTTTGAAAGTCTGTCTGTTTCTGTGACACAGTGAATATCCTCTCAGCCGGCTTTGTAAATTCGGGACTTTACCTGTGATCTATAGGTGAACGTCGCTGCCAAGGATATCCTGCTATTCCTCCTCAAGGGACGATTGATGATGACAGCGTCAACCTGGGACAGATTCAATGAGGCACTTTACCCGGTCATGCCCATATTACAGGTGCTATGCTCTTTTTGTGGCTGCTCTGTTTTATTAGTACTGGCAACCGCAGAGCTCATAAAGCGTCATCGCATTTTGAACTTCTGAGATTACATTAATGGAGCAGGGAGGTGTGTGTTCTCTGCAATCAAAACAACTGTGATCAAAAGTGCAATTTAAGCGCTCTTGTGCCACAAAGGCGGCATATTGAGCTGCCAGTGAGAGAAATTTAGTTATTCTCTCATTTACATATTCCGTGTTATATTGTTTCCTTTTTGGGTGGGAAAAAAACAAACAAACAAGCTTTTATTAATTGTTCAGTTTCAGGCAACAGAAAGCCTGGAAATCCTCCATGAATATACATGAGATTTTGACTAGGCTGTCAAGTGTGATTTAATTCAAGGAGGCCATTCAGAGATGGGCCCACCATGTCAACAAGAGACGGAATGAAACCACCCGTAATCAAAGCGATGCATATTTTATTTACTGTAGGGCTGCTTAGATGGAATTCCCCATTGTTTGCTCCATTGTCTGCCAAAGCAGCGTGAGAACTATGTGTGTCTGTGTGTGGCAGGGCTATGCCGGCACTGAGGAATCACTGGGTAAATGTGTCCTGCTGATAAGTGACATGTCAGACGTGACAAGGGACAACGTGTTTCCGAGAGCAGCCAAGCTCAGTGCAGCACTCCGACTCCTTTTCACTAAACAGCCTGGGTGAGTTAAGTTTTTTTCCTATTTGTTACGCTTTTGTGTTTGCATTTGTGTGGCGCTGTGTGTTTAGTGAGGAGGTGATGTGCCTGCCCAGATGTGTCTGGCAGGCATGTTTATGTCTGCCGTTTGTTTTTCCTTCTTTACCAAGACAAACTCTCCAGAGTCTACACACTTGTGATGGACATATCACCACTGTCTTTAGCTTGTCGGGTGATGTGCTCATCAAGTCATAGAAACACTCTGTGAGGACGGTGCACAGCAGTCAGTCTGTCCCGGTCCATGAATATTGATGGATATGGAAATGATCAGAAGACACTGGGCAGCAGACAAGTTCCCTGTAATTTCAGCAACAGACTGATTTGTCTGATAATAAGTACTAGATTTGCCTGCGCTGTCAGACAATTTCATCGACAACTAGCTGTCAGTTTGCTGCTTGTATTTGAAAAAATGAAGGGAAAGAAACAGGGACAACTCACATATTCAACTGTGCGTCAAAGCTCTAGCATTGATTAAAAAAGCACTTGCCTCTCTCTCTCTCTCTCTCTCTCTCTCTCTCTCTCTCTCTCTCTCTCTCTCTCTCTCTCCCTCTCCCTCTCTCTCTCCTCTGAACAGTGTGAGAATAGCTGCAGTGCAACAAGTAATTCCCCATTTAACCAACGCCGATGAAGCTCGAACTGTCAGACCAGACTTGGATCAAACTGTGATCTCCACACTGCCCAATATCTTCTGTGTCAGAAATCCTTCAGACATCTCACTGGATACAAGCAAGTCTGTCCTAAAGGTACAAATCTACACACATGGATAAAAAAAAGCACTCTTATAATAGAAGTAGATGTGAACTCCATGTGTGTGATGGTGTTTAGGTGGAGGCAGTGGAGAAGCTGTTTCTAATCCTGACCTCAGACACTGTTGATGTCTCTCTGAAAAGATCTGCAGCCGAGCAGCTGTCAGTGATTCTGCAAGGTGAGTCAAAAAGAAGGGAACATGTATTATATAGATATTATATTTATTTTAAAGGTGCAGTGTGTTGAATTAATGGATATTTGGTGGTGAAAACATATTTTGCAGCTCAATCCATATAAATGGTGTATTAAAATAAAGTGTTGTTAATGATCAATTATGCAACCTCAATGTGGAGGAGCAGATTTAGTTATCTCGATAACAGCTTGGTATTCTGTGTTGCAGCCTTGCTTTGGAATAACAACAAAATGGGAAGAGGGTGAAAATGCCTGATGAGAATGGTAGAATAAATATTGCCCTCTTGATAAAATTAAACACTGCTTTAAACCTTTATTTTTCTGGTACATCAGTGAAAGATCTCTTCATGCGAAAAACAACAATTTGCGGCAGAGTTTGTACCATCACACCGCCATATGTTTTAGACAAGCAGAGGAATATTTGAAGATTATGCAAATGTGTATTGTCAGTGTAGTGAATTGCTCTCTTGCTTTTCCTGCAGACACCACAATGCACCCGGTGCTGAAGAACCTTGGAATAGCAGACAAAGTCATTTCTTTCATTATGGAGAGTGTCAATGGCAACAAGGTAAAAACAAACCCGCTTTAGCTAAGTGATAAACGGATGTAAGCTGAGTGAGTCGCTGTTGACACCAATAGAACAAACCCTGTCTCTTGTAAAGTGCTTCCATTTTTTGCTCACGTCGTCTCTTGGATGTGATTTTATGAATGTATGTTCAGCCTGGAGATGTGATAGAAACCCACTGAGGCGTGTGAGATAGAAGGGTGAAATGAACTGTGTTAATCGTGTCAGACAGGACCTGGTCAGCACTGATCTTTTTCTCCCCCTCTTGTTAACGGCAATCTGCTGATCATTCTCTGGAATCGGAATCACAAGCCACTGAAAGGGGTAATCACCCGGCATGTGCGGCTCCTTGCATGTGAAGGAACGGGGCCGAAAAAAGAAAATGACTGATCGCAGCTAACAAGTGTGTGGAAGAACGATGCCAGCAGGTCAAATTTGTTCCCTCCCTCCACTGCCGGCAACCCGTGCAGTCAGTAAATTTGGGTTCAGCTCATGTGAAGTGACAGTCAAGTGCTCCTGTGAATTTATATGTGCGAGCGACAAAGTTGGAGGAGACAGAAAGAGAAAGCGTGAGTGTGTGTGTGTGGATTTGTTTTGTGTTTTCCCTGCAATTAAACACCAAGTGCGCTTGCTGCTGTTCTCCCCAGAGCTCTGATTGCCTGCTGGAGCCTTGTGTATGTATCCTTAGGAAGCTGGTGTATGCTGATCCATCTCTGAGGCACAGCCTGGCACAGCGCAACCTCCTGCTCCTCACACTGCTCAGGGGTACGTTCGCAAGACAGCTCATTAAGTAACAGCTATGCGTGTCGTGTTGTGTTGCTCGAGGGCACATTCTCAAAAAAAAGAAAGGGGGTGGGGGTGGGGATGGGGGGGGAGAGAAGATGACAAGGCATCCGTTGATGTGTTGCTTTTAGCCATGTTGTCACACTGTACCAAGTTGCATATTAGCATGATGCAACTGGTTGCTATGGAGCTCATTTCAGCACCAGTACATCATCTGGAGATTCATTCACACAAATAGAGTGTAAGCAGTCTCACACAGTATGTGTTGGCAGTCTCCGGGAGGACTTACCTTTGTGTTTTCCTCTGTGTGTTTCTGAACCTGACAGACGACATTTCGAGTTTGTTGCCGCTGTATACATCATCTGTGTTGTGTTTCCATTCCAGTGTCCTTGATTTTGAAAGAGAACAAAAGCAGTGGAAATGAAATCGCCATCCTGGTGAGTTTACTGCTATTTGACGAGATCGGCGGCATCGAAATGTGGTGAGTATTTTTTTCCCCTCATCTTCAGTTAAACTACGCCTTTAACAACAATTATGCCCATGCATAATTTTTTTTTTCTGGATCTTTTCCTCTCACAATAGGTTGGACAAATGCAACACAGATGTGATTCTCTCACCGTTCTCCCTTCCTCTGGCTGTAATACGAAGGTAAAGTCATCCATGAAGTTGTGTTGGGCATGCTTTTCAATTACGTCATGGCTTCTTTCCCCCTCGTCATGCATCTTTCCCAATGTGCTATTGCCTCCCAACCTTTCTCCCAGGTACAACATCCCATTCCAGGCGGCAAGTCATCATGCTGTCAGCCCGTACTGCTGCGTCCTGCCTCCATCGTCTGACCTATTGTCTCTGGCCCCTGCTCGCCTTGCCCTGCAGGTGGCGTGGAACACTGCATGGTTTGCTGGGATAGCTAACCTCCTCGACGAGCAGCGTGGCACCTCTTCGAATGATCCAGGGTAAGACCCTTGAGATTCTGTCCTCTTCTGTAAAAACATGAAATGTAGCTGATTGTCAGTCGTCAATACTCTTGCGTGAAGCATCTTAAATGTGGCTGTAGGATTCTGTGTGCCTCTGCTCTTTCCCATCAGAATTATTTGCTAGATAACATCTCTCTCATGGTGACAGATAAATGTGTGATTCCTCCAGATTGGTGTGCAAATACATGTGTTAATGCATTCATTATTATGCTACCGCTGCTGCTTATGGAACATACTTGTCATTACATCAAATGTCATGTAATCTGAGGCTGAATATATTGTTCGTCACAGATTTCACCCTGACTTGAAACTGGCAGACGAACAGATTTTGTGGCTACGGGCGGTGCACCCCCCCACCGCGCTGCAGGACTGCATCCAGGCCATTGTCACAGCAGCCGGACACAGGTCGGTGACCTCTGCCCTCTCCCGGCTCAGCCTCTACCTGCTGATTGACAGACTGGCGCTGCCACACGTCCCCAGCCACAGCTGCAGAAACACTCTACACTCGCTCAGTTGGCACGCGGCAGTGACCAGGTACATCGCCCAGACATTTAATCGCTGTGGTTTCACTTGCTAATAGCCAGTCAGTAAATATGTCTAGTTAAGCTTTATGAATTAAGATAGTCATGGTAAAAATTTTATAGCCGCTTTTATAGTTATTACTGCTACTGGAGAATAAAAAGGGACGTGCTGTGAACAAAATGTTTCTCCGTGGCTCAGTGAGCACAGTGTGGCTTCGTCTGTTGTCTCGTTTAGGAAAATTGATATGTATAAACAGCGATGAATTCCTTCTCTGTTTGCAAAGTGCAGAAATGATTACTATAGCTTTTTTGAGAAAGAATGAAATAATGAAATGTAATCTTCCTTGATTGATCTTTACATTTTTCTGCTTGCTCGATTCATTTCCCTATTTTCCAATCTTCTATCGTTTTCAAATAATAACAAATAATATGATTATCTTCATTCTTTATTGCAATCATTGTTTTTAGATAATCTCCCAAACTGCTTTAATCCTGGAGCTTTACATAAAACTTTTTTGATGAAATGCACAGCTATATTGATTAAAAAAAGGTACATTACATCTATTTCAACAACATTTGATGAATGGATATGCAGCTGAGTGCATTCATTGTTTTGGTTGATTCCGCCTCTTTATTGCTACCCACTGCCAAAGCCTAATTCTTCCTCTCTTGTGGCACATTATTGTAAACTAATATTTCTTTTGTGAAATGATTCTTGGCAACAAAACTAAACAAGGAGGAAAAATATAGAAAACAATAGAGGATGGAAGGGTATTTTTTTCCCCTCAGCGTTCTCCAGAATGTTTTATTAGAGCATCTTCCTTTCAGCCGCTCTCTCCCTCCTGTTGACATTGTCTTTGTCTCTTCCTCCCTGCAGGTTTCTCCAGGTGCGCCCAGCCTGTGTTGAGGATGAGAGGTTGCTGGTGGGCATTGTTGCATTTTTGAATGCTTACTTCAGACAGATGCACACTGAGTCTGTATCCGACCCTGAGGACGACGACCTGCGCTGGATGCTAGAGCTGCTTCTCAGCCAGGTACAGATGATTTACACTTTCTGGATGGAGCCTATTTGAGGATAATCTCTGTGTTAGTCGTATAACCAAAACATAAGGTCGAGGTCATACTTGCATCACAATATACAACTATCATGAATGTGATGAAACCAAAGCAAAGTTTTAAAAAGATGAAGATACCACCACAATCCTCTTTTATTATGCTCCACTTGTTTATCAAAATTTCATTTAATTTATATGGAGGAGTCAGAGCAATGGAGAACGTATTACATAGGCTTAAAACTCAGGAAGGCTGAGCTTCCCTAAATCTCTACTGCAATTGAAAATGTTAAAGAAATATTAACTGGCTTTAAACTCCAGATATAAACTAGTGCCACTTTGAAGCTACATCATTTATTTTAAAATCTTCTACCCTCCATTTTGCACATTATATACAAATCAATACAGTGGCAATACAATACAATATTTTATAGATAATATTTTTGAACTTTGGGTTCAGATATTTCCTCAAAGGTCCAGTTTGTAAGACTAACATGAAATTATTATTGCAACTTCACTAAATCCTCCTCTGAAGTCATAATATGTAAATAAGCTATCCAGACAAGATGCTGTGCTCCCTCTTTGGCAAAGACGGTGAATGTCAATTGTTTTCCTCAGCCCAGTTTATTTTGTTATTTCAAATTTCATCTCTTCTGTCAGTGTCATAACCAAAACTTTCCAGAAATGTCTAAATTTCAGGTACCAGAGAATACTTTTGATAATTCTGCATCTTTAAAAACCCATAACTCGAGCTAAGAGTAAAGCTGACAGGGTGAGTGAAGTAGGGGAGAGAGGCCTCTGGAGAAGCAGATGTGGAATAGTGCTGTATCTAAGGTGAACGATTAATGTGTAAAACCAAGCATAATCGAATTCACTTTTCAATCCCAAGCTGTTTTCCAACCTAAGATTTATAGATACAATTGAAATACATCCTCATTTACTCACAAATGGCTGAAGTGTTGTAATGGCACCAACCAACTTGTCCTGTAATGTTGGGTCATGTCCACCTCCAGCGCCTTACTGGTCTTCAATCTTCAAAGACTCAATACAGCAGCAGCAGTGAAGGTGTATAGTATTCTTTGTCACAGATTAAAAGTATCCCACAGTAAAGCAAAAACATTAACAAACATCATTGATTTTTGAATGCTGCTCGCAGGCAAAGGAATAACATTACATCGGAAATCAACAAAGCATCTTTGTGGTTGAGTTAACCGATGCAATTTGTACAGATGGAGGAGATGAAATATTTACTCTCCGGGTCCAAGGACGAATCTCCACTGATGTGGGAGTTGGTTTTACAAAGTTTACCTGATCCCCCAGAGCAGTATTTTTCATTTTAGAATATTTATTCATGCAAATCACAGTATCATAAAGTATAATGACGAGAGTTTTGAATAGAACTTTATCTAGTTGTGCTTATATTTTCATTCATGTCTGCTTTACACCGTGATTTCTGTGATGGTGTAGCTCTCTAATACGACACAACGTACCTTTTAAACAGAGCTTTATAAGATGCGTAAGATTAAGAAATCTGACCTTGTTAATGTATTTGTCCTTCTGCAACTGTAAGTGCTGAAAGGTGATGGAAATCATGGAAATAACAGAAATAAATGTCCCTGTTTCTGTATTATTGGCTCATTTCTAAGCATTTCTCAAAGACTCTGCTCCCCATCACAGAGGCTGAATTTAAAGCTTTAATAAATGACACCCTGTCAGACGAGCCAAACGCATTAGATTCATAAAAACAGAGAAGCGGTATCACGGCACAACACCTCCGACCCGCGGCACAGATTATTTCCTGCGCTCTCTTAAAACAGAGTTGGATTCACATTCTCGCTGGAGGAGTAGAATCAGCACAGTGTTTTAGTTGGGAGAGCTGCTTTTAGGATTTAATCAGTCTCACCTTGGCTTTCTCATTAATGTGTGTGTAAACAATAAGCCTTCCCCTGGCAGCTAAAGCAGACTCAGATTGAATGCCTGGTAGGGGTGAGCGGCTCCGCTCTGCTCCAACTTTTCTGTAATTACCGAGCTGTTTCAGGAACATCTGTCGCTTCCTACACTTTGTGTTAACCATCTATTGAGTGTGCAGGACTCTGTGAGTAATTCAGCATCTGAGTTTTTTAGGTAAAGAAAGAGACACTTAGACAAAGTCAGCTTATCCTTTTTTCCTCCATAGGTCTGTTTGAATCGAAATCTCAGCAGATAAATGCCACCCTTCTTTGTTTTAATATGTGTGTTGCATGCTCTGTTAAAAGTAGTAACATTGATTGGACTGTGGACTTTTTGACAGTTTTTCAGCAAACTCTATGCTCTACAGTGCTCCTGTTCTGATTGGCTAGCTGGCCATTGTTATTTGTCAGGTTTGTCTATGATTTAAGAACTGTCCTGTTCCTGAGATGGTAGCATCTGACAAGGGTAAATTATATTAAAATACTGTATTTGTCTGTTCATCGCTCAGGACACAGTGTCGCTCCTGAATCCACCTCTTGTTTTGGAGACTCAGACCTCGACTAGGAGCACAGAGGAACCAGAGGAACTGAGGAACCATGTGAGACAGAGACTGCAGAGAGAGCTCACCAGCTTCTTCAACACCTTACTCCTCAGCATATCAAACACCACCGACAGGTTGGAGGATTTTACATGAAGACTTATTTCCGTTAGAAGTTAGATTGTTTGGAAATTCTGTGTTTAAAAAACAAAACAAAAGTAGTTTTATGTGAAAGTTCCTGTGCTTCTTGAATGAATTAACGTCCTACACTTCATTACAATATATGAATTCAGTTTTATTTGCCTGTGAAATTTGAATATATGATTGTGCATCATGTCCGCCTCCAAAGTCCAAGATGCTAGGTGGTGTTATGAGCCATTTTCAAACCACACATACTCTATGATTTGTTTATGTGGCATACATGGTTATAGTTGTGATATGAAAAGAACTTTTAATGTGTTTTAATGTGAAACCTCTCCTCTAAAATGTATCTGTTCTCTCTCTTCTGAATGTGCAGTGCTGTACTGTGCACTGTGATATGTACAATCCAAAATTCCTTTGGGGCTAGAAATGAGTAAATACCTGGAGGATAAAGCTTTCTCTAGAGTCATCCCACTCTTGGTAAAATGTTTACATTTAGCTGATTTGTGATGAAACTGATGTGATAGACTCATAAAGTCATACTTTTTTTTCCCCCAAGCCTCTCGTCTCCTCTTCATGTCTGGTTTGGATCACGTCTCACCCTTTTTCACTCCCATTTTCTCCTGTCTGTCCAGGCTATGTTTGGCATTAGCGGGCCCCTTTAAGAGCCAGCTGGCTGTGTGTTTGATGCGGAGCCTGCGGGTGTCTGATGCCCCGCGTTTCTACGGCCTCCCCAGCCTGGAGAGGACCCTGCAGGGCATGGTCAGCCTGACTGCCCAGCCCGGCTGGAGCGCACACTGCCCTGACCTGGAGCCCGACTCCCTCTGCTCAAAATATCTCAGTGGGCTGTTGGAGGTGCGTGTTTGTGTGCGGGTGTGTCTTCATGTGGCGCCGTGTTAGCTTTTGTGTCTGTTCCGAGTTGTGCATATGGTCTAGTGCTGCATGGGCGTATGTGAGTCTTGCACCCCCACCCCCAGCGGAGCCAAGACTGGAACAAAAACGAACAAAACAAAAGCTCGTAACTTTCTGAGGAATTAATTAAAACTAAGCAAAATATGGTTTTAGGACATGAATCACGATTCGTAAAAAATGTCATTGATTAGATGTGCCACACTGTGAAGCTGATGAGATTAATCAGCCTTGCCTATTCCATCTGTTCCACTGTTCAACAGTCCATAAAACCATAGTGTAGCGCCGTGTAGTCCAGCTTGTGAAACAGTCCTTAGCATGAAAGTGTCCATAGTTTCATTTGTGTGGAAATCAACTACTATATCATTTGTTTACGCAACAAGCAGTTTTTTTTTAATTGGGATTAGACAAAGACTAGTCTTTAATTTATTTTTCACTTGACACTTCCAGTAGCCAAGTTCATCTCTCTGACAACAGTCGGATGCCATGCTCTTTAACCGCAGCTGTCTCCACTCGGCGACCCTGTTACCTCTGCCACTGCGGAGCGCTAAGGCTCAGCAGGCCTTTGGGCTCATCGGTCTTCATCTCCTGTTCAGCGCGGTCCCTCGTCCTGATGGCACATCAAAGCAAAATAATTAGTCTCTGCTGTATTTATCCTTGTATCAGACGCAGTGAGTTGCATGACAAGTATCCAGTAATCACCAACTGAGAAACGAGAATGCTTTGTTCAGGCAAACTGGCTTTGTTAGCTTTGCTGTTTAAATGAATACAAAACGAGAAAAGTGGAAGCAGCGTCGCCAAATTTAATCAACACTCAGGTTTGCCTGCTATGTTTATTTCAACACGAGAAAATCTCAATGGGAAATCAAGGAAATGCATCGGTGCACCACACTGGTCTTTATTTATTTTAATTATAGTCATCCGTCCTTTCCGCAGGTGATCTCCTCTTTTTATGTTGAGTGGGGAGGAAACTCCATGTCGTTCATGGGCAAAGGTGTGACCAAGAACGCCGTCATCTGTCTGCTTCACCTGTCACATGAGATGTTGACTGTAAACAAGAACGAGGTAAGAGCACATAAATGCAGTGCCACTCAGACGGTGTCCACAACACAGCACAATATTAGAATATTTTTTAATTCAACCCAAACCATGTTTTTCTCCTTCATTCCTTCACTGTCTTCCGCATGAAGGATTTTATTTCCCAGTGGTCTCTGGGTAATGAGGCAGCTGCTGAGGAGGCTAGCAACTCTCAGCTGGGTTTGGCCTGGCTCATCCCACTATGGGTGGATCGAGACCAAGAGGTAATGGCAATTTCTACCTTGCAATTATTTTTAAGTGGAACTCATATCCCCACTTAGACATATCTTTGCATATAGGACTTTAAATTACGTTTCTAATTCCTTGTGATGAAATAAAGACCCGGAGAGATCGCACAGATAAGACAAGCCTCTTCACACATGCACAATGCATTGGGAGGCCTGTGTCTTATCTAGCTGGCTTCATTGTACCAAGTTTATGCCAATTTGTAATTTGCCTATCTGAGTTTACTATCCTGTATCACTCTCTTTCCATATCTCTTGGTGCCGAAACATTGACCAAACTTTGAGTCTCATCCCAGGTGAGGTTTGCCAGTTTGGCTCTGGGTGGAGCTCTGTCGTCGGTGCCCAGCGGGAGCCGGGCTCTGTGTGCGAGTTGTCAGAACATCAGCGGAGGTCTGTGGGGCACGTTGCTCAACATCCTCCTTGATCAGCAGGAGAGCAGCATGGTCCGCAGAGAGGTACAGTGTCAGAATTACAATTGTGTTCTGTTACTTTCTGAACCACATTCTACTTTATTTATTTACCACTACACATTGGGGTGAGGAGTACTAGGCAAAACGACTACACTTTTACATTTGTTTAAAAAAGAACTAGGAAAAAATAGAGTCATCAAAAATGTCAATTTGGTTCAAAGAGAATATTGTCAGAATATGTTTGGCCTATTTTCATGTATTACCAGTAAAGCACAGGTAGATGGCAGTGTTGCTGGTGCAGTCTAACCTGACCCAGTGTGCATGTGTGCTTCTCCTTCTTTTGTTTGTGTGTCCAGGCTGCATTCATCCTGCAGAACTTGCTGGTGATGCCCATGCCTGCCAATGCAGAGGAGGCCAAGGACTCTGACTGGCAGGTCAGCAGCTTTGCCAGCCGGTTCAGAAACCTTTTATGGACCGTGAACTGTTTTCTCTCTGTGTCTCTCTCTATTTTCCTTTTGCTGTCCCCTCCCTCTCATTCCCATTCGCCCTCTCCTCTCTCATTGACCTGAGCCAGGTTCAAATCTGGCGTCCAGCTTTTGCATCCAAAAATAACCGAGTAAAAAGGTTACGATTTTTACTCATGGAGGACGCTGATAGTGAGGGTTGATTTTTCATATATTATTGAAAAGCAAGAATTTATATGTAAACAAAATTAAATCATTATTATTATTTCTACCGTTTAGCACTGCCACAGTTGAACACAGCACTTATTAGTTAATAGGTTATAGGTCCTGAGACGTAGGATTTCACCTTCAAGCCCTCTGTGATTAATCATTCCTCCTGACCTCTGCGGAAAGTTTGTGCAGGTGATGCAGCAGTTTTCTGTGCACTCATCTTTCCCACATCGATCACTCCCCTCTCCCAGCACCCATGTGTCCACGACGAGGTGTCCGGTATCTCCTTAGTGGGTCTCCCGGCACTTCAGGCCCTGCTGTACCACTGTCAGTTCTTCCAGTCTGTGGCTCTCTCCGCCTTTGCTTGTTACCGAGGCAGGTACACCTTCCACCTACAACCTGCTGGCAACGGCGGTTCTAAGGAGGGTGAGTCACTCGGTAAGCAGATCCTCTTTTAGCTCAGTGAAAATGATCTTCCCCTTCATTATTACAGATTTGAAAATATGCATTATGTAGTAGTTGTAATGATTTCTGCCATTAAACTGTTATTTTTCACTTTTACATGTCATGCTGTGTACATTTTTGTCCACATTCAGAAGGTTCCCTTCGGTTCTGGAGCCGTGATCGACCGCCATCTGCTCTCAACTCTCGCAGACCCTCCAGCTCCCTCTCAACATCCAGCACTGTGGTCAGCAAAATCCTGTGCTTTCACAAACACACGAACTCAAACATTTATTTTTCAACACATTGATTCTCACATCTTTATCTTTTTCAGATTCAAGGGTCGGAGTTACACATCCCAAAGGCTCTGTCCTCACTGAGCATCTCAGAAGATTCTCCTGCCTGCAGACTGACGGCTCAAGGTACAAGTGTGTGTTTATATGTGGACATAGTTTGGTCGTGCACCTTCTTTCCACAAAGGTTTGTATTTTTATTTCATAAACTGACTCCGCCCCCTTGTGTTCAGTGTGGGGAAATGCATTGATTTAGGGATTGATAAAGACAGCAAGGCTAATGAATTTTTTTTCCTGCCATGTTTTGTTGAATCGACACCTTAGGAAAAATTACTGTTTTAACACGACTGTTCACAGCTCATTGGTTTTGTTGTTTTCAGTCAATCGATACACCCAGTGATGTATACCTATAATGGAATGAATGTTTTAGCGTACTCTTTATTTTTGCAAACCAAACAATGTGTTTATTTGAGCAAGTTTATGTGTAGTTGTTTGATTTCCAACATCAAGCAACTCAACTGAATACAATGTCTTTTTTATTTGAATTTCCCTTGGGGCAAAAATACATAATAATGATCAAATCTGCAATTTCTTCCTTCAACTAACATGAATGTATATTTCAAACAAAAATGAATGGAGAAAAGTTTTACAAACACATCTGAGATGACAGCGGTTGCCATAGAAACAACCATACTTCCGGATGACTCACATCAGAAAGGCCTCTTTTCTTAGCTGTCGATTGATGTGTCTCACAGGCCAGAGTGACACGGACACCAGTGATTCAGTCACCTCACAAGACTCCCAACAGGGCGAGCCCCCAATTGTAGAACCCGTCGTCATGGTAACACCTGATCTGCTGACAGCGCACTGTGGCCTGCTGACTAATCTACTGGCCATCCTGTCAGATTTCACCCTCACTGCCATCTTGCAAAACCAAATCCTCCATGCCCTGGCCAGGTAAGAGACCCCCACCTCCCCCCGATGTTTTAATCACGAATAGAACTGAAAATATTGAGTACACATACAGATTTCTATTTATTTTTCTGTTTTATATTCATTCTAATAAGGTACTGTTTTGCTGTTTTACTTTTATTCATTCTCTGGGGATATCTTATTCAGTATAAATCACAAATCACAAAATCAACATCACAAGTGCTAGTAACAATTTTAATAATACTGAGTGATATTATACATTTGCTTGTGTATATTTTATTCAGTGGAGAATTCATGTTCATTTAAGCCTTACCCCCCTTCTGGCTACTCTCTCGGCTCTCTTGCAAACACACAACCTCTCTCATCGTTTCCAGTGTGGTGGAATTCAGGCTTATTGAGAAATGTCTGAAGGAGCTAAATTCACCCAACATGCTGCCATCAGAGAGAGGGGACATCAAGAGCCAGGTAAGGTGCCATGTGATTGACAGTTCACAGGATTTCATCAACTTTTTTCTCTCTTTATGTTATTTTGACTTGCCTCTAAAATGTGGGCTGCTGCCTCTACATCTGAGTATGGGCAGAATACATAAAATACTAGAAAATTAGGAATTACTTTTTTCAAACTAAATGCTCATTTCACTTTCAGTGATTATCCAGCCAGTATTTTCCATTACCCTTCTAACTGACACACGAACAAATGCACATATGCCCTCCTTGGTCAGAGCAATATCAATGAATCTCAGTATTTGTGTGCATTTCTGAATAATCTGTACATTTCACTCCTTGCTCATGTCTGCTCCTAGGTTGTCACCCTCCTCCAGTTCCTCTCTGCCTACTCCAAGCTACTGCATTCATGTGTCACCGTGAAGCAGGAAGTGATTTCTGAACTGGACTTCCTGAAGCAGCTGCTGACGACACTGGTTGCAGTACTCCTGCTTGATATTGGAGAATTAGGCAAGAATCTTTTCACTTCCAACGCTTCCATTACAAGTCCTTTGCAGACATGTGTCCCACATGGTGCGCAGAGCTCCCAAACAGTGTGATCTGTGTGTGGCTTTGTGGCTGTCTTGTGTTGTTAAAGTTGTGACTCACTCTTTCCCCTCCTCAGATGCAGGTACCCGGGACACGGTTTGTCTGTGCTGGGCAGACGTGTTTATGCTCCTGGCTACTCTGGTGAGGAGGGACAGCTCAGCGGCATACCCATCTGTCTCTGCTACGCTGGGGAAACGCTGGCGGACATTTGAAGGTGCACAGATACTCTGTCTGCTCCGCTAGTGTGTACGTGATGTAAAGTGAATGAGTAAAAGTGACAATTATTCAGGATCAGGCTACCGTATTAGCTCTATGATCACATGTTTGTGTCTCAAACTCGGCAATAACGGTTGCCCTGAGAGCTCAAAACACGACCGAAAATAAACATAAAACACAAACACATTCAGGAAACATCTTTATTGATTTGATTACGCGTTGGAAATACACAACAACAGTTTGGTATAGAGAGGCAAATACACAAATGACTGCTTAAACAAGTAATCTACGCAGGCTCATCTTTTCCATTGTTGACATCATTTAGGTGTGGTTTAAGAATCAAAACCATGATGACTATGACAACATCTTCCAAGTCATAATCACTAATTGGGTTCTTATTCCATTTTTAGCATCTTGGTAAATGAGCAGGATTAGCAGTTTAAGGTTTTGTGGAGGCTGGATTCTGTTTTCAAAATATATCCCCTCGTATTAATACATTAGTTGCATCATTACTGTGTGTATTAACTTCCCTGAACAGATGCCAGGAGAAGATAATTGCATCCTCGTCTTAAACAACCTCTACTCCTCCTACTCATCATTCTCTGTGATTAATGGCGCAGCAGGGAAATCTGATGAGTCCACAAAAAGATGAATGCTGAGCCTTTGTATGTGTATTTATGTCTCTGTGTGTACATGTTTACGGTGTCAGTGTCTGCTTATGCATCTAAATGATGAGTGTCTCCTCCGGCGCTGCATGCTGCCTCAGTCATGGACAAATATCTCTCCTTCGAGGGACTTAAAGCATGGATATGTCATGTTAAGTCTTTCCTGTGAAGCTACAGTGTTTGGCTCACCACTCGTCATTCTGTTTCCCTTGCAGGAACTTTAACCGTTTGTTTGACTGAGAGGTTCGTGGAGCCACATCTCCACACTGTGGCGTTGCAGTTCCTCTCTGTGATTTTTGCCGAGGAGACGAGAAGTCGAGTCGACGAGGTCGTATCCACAAACTCCCAGTGTCCGACGTCTTTGTCTGATGTTGTGACCGGTGCCTCAGCCAGTCAGCTGTGTGAACTGCTACTGCAGGTATGTGCGGGTGGAGACAGCAGTAACGAGTGACCTTGAGTTTGATTCTATAATCAATAAATGCATATGCTCATGGTAAATCTGTACGACAGCTTTGGTTGTATTCATAAAGTGTGTGGTCATGTGTGACGGTCCCATCTCCCTTTGTGTCTGTTGATGACAGAGTTTTGAAAAGAGGACCCTACAGGACCCTCTGAAGAAGCCGACAGCCAGAGCTCTGATGATGCTGCTGGCCTGCAGCCCCACAGCTCAAAGCCATGCAGCCAAAGGTACCTCTACTTAATTCCAAGAGACTCCTCCTCTTCTAACTGACCAATGAGTGATTTCACGTGATAATCTCTTCGAGGACAGGTGAAACTTTATACTGGTCTTGACTCAGACGGAGATTCTGCGATCATGTGTTCACAGCAACACAGACAACTGCAAGAGGCAGGATGTGACGCATATTTCAGTGCAACGATCCTGTATTTAATTTATGCTACATTGGTGCCAAGTTGATATCTGTACCTATGTCTCTATGTGTTTGGTTTCTGTTTGTGACCTGCAAAAGAAAATCTGGAGAAATAGCAACTGACTTGGGCATTTGTGTTCTTTTGTCAGAAACACGCAGCCAATAACTGCACCTTTCTGACAGTTATTCTGTATACCCTGCTCTCAGTCTGGAAGTAGGAATTAAATCCATATCATTACATCTTATTCGTGCCTGCCTTTGTGTTCCAGCTGGTTTAATTGACAGCTGTGTGGAGCAAATGAGGCAGACTCATTCTCAGCTCCACCTGGAGTCAGTCAGACGCAGCAAGACTTCTCACCGCAGAAAGGTGAGCAGACACTGGCTCGGAAATTTCCACCAACCTCAGCATTTCTGTGCTGCCTCTGTCTTGTGTTTTTTTTTCCCTCTGGGTAAAATAATAACAATCTGAATCCAAACTGAATGAGTTTATGGACAAATATTACCAACATGAAATTGCAGCTTGGATCATTAAATGCTCATTAAATTGTTTTTCAGCACGGGACAATCAGAGGTATTGATCTTTGATCTGTGTTTTCATATCATCAGGATGAAGCCCATTTAAAGGAAGTCAGGCTGAGCGTGGAGATCCTGCAGAGCGCTCTTTACCGCAACGAGGAATCCAAAGTGAGCCTCGGTGTCTGCCTTTTAATTCCCCGCTGCTAATTGTTTTTTAATGCAACCTCCGTGTGCAAATGCTGAGAAATGAGATCCGCCTAAATGTGCGTAGCCTCACTAACGTCTCAGCAAGTTTGGCTCCCTAAACTCTGTAATGGAATTACCTCACAATTACCTACACAGTGTATTAGCTGGTCCTCACTCTCTAAGTGGCTTCCCAGTCACTGGTGGTTACCTCTGACTAAATAGCCTGGGTGGCTCGAAGGAGGCAGCAGTCACCCGGCAATTATTGCACATTTCTCCTACACTCACCAATATGACGAAGCTTTTGAGGGTGATGGCTGCCATCTGTGTTTGTGCTGTTGTGCAAATGAAGGTTTCTCCAATTATTACTTGAACCAGTTACATGACTGTAATCTGTGTACAAAATTCAGTGCATGCCTTGTGTTTGTACACACTGGCCACTTTTTAATACCTTACTCGTGCCAGGTTGAGCCTGCCTCAATTCTTCAAAGCACAGATTGTACACGGTGCTGCAACAGTCCTTACTGACTCGATAGCATCACACATGCTGCAGATTTGTCATTCGCCCGTCCATTGTGTGAATCAACGTACCATTGAATCTTAATATCTTTGACCCTATGTTTTCGTATACTTTTGCAGTCTGGCCAGTTTCATTGTTTCTCTCGTATCCCACGAGGCATTTCCAGTCACAGAACTGCCAATCACTGGACATTTTCTATCCATCATGTCCACACTCATTAGATGTTAGCTACTACTGAGAGTAATCACAATAATAAGGCCAGCAGGTAGCCAGTTTTGGCTGCCCGTGCTCTCCCTCCATGACACTCAGGCATCCACACTGGAGCAAGGCCACGTTGGCAGCTCGTGTGCTGGCAGAGCTTTGGCTGAAGCTCAGCTCCAACCTGGGCCGGAGAGTAGCAATATGCACAAATTCCACACATCACCCTGACGTCACTTTCCTGGAACCGAGTTGACGGGGGCAACCGAGGGAGTCGAGGAATATCATTTTATAGCATTTGTAACCGCATGTTCACTCACCGGCATTAAAAAGTGTTAGGAAACCAAACAGAGTTACCTAATACACCTTTAAGTCTTTGTGTTCCATTTCAGTGATCGGTTTAATGATGTTTACGTGACTTGATGCGTTGAGGTGTGGCCATGAATAACAGTTGAACAGGTGTACTCCATGAAGTGGCTGGTAACGGTAATTGTATGTTGGTTTAATGTGTGTGTCCATGTGTATTTGTGTGTAGGTGGTTGCCTCAGATGCTCGCCTCACACTGGCTCTCTATTCTCTCTGGCCCTGGCTCCTATTGGACGACCCAACCATGGAGGCAGCACTGGAGCTGCTGTGCGTCTATACAGCCAACTGCACCACAGGTCTTTATGAGAGAGTGTGTGTGTGTGTGTATATTTGCAGGCGTTGTGCCCATCGCTGCCCATCGCTTCTGTCTGCACTGAGCAATCTGAATCTGAGTCACACGCGCACACACAGCACTAAGAGCGCTGTTGTCCTCTCCACTGACCACTGAACAACATTGTATCTCCCTGTACGAGAGCAGCACCCGCTTGCCTGCCCGTCACAATGGACACAGTGTCAGAGAGCGGGGACCAAGTTGCACAGCGGCTTGTATGGCAACAGGTTTTCAGACCAGTGAGGAATGATGTGGGGGGGGGGGGGGGACACAATGTCTGGGCGCTACCTCAGATATTGATATGTTGTGTCACGCAAATGTAAGAGCCGTGGATATAGATTAGACAGACTAGTGTTTCGATGATGCTCAGAATGCATCCTGTGTCAGATGCATTCATATCTGAATAGATGCTGGAAACTCGCAATCCATGGGTGCGTTAGCTAGCTTAGAATTAGCTGGTTGTATTTACATTAGAAGCAGACATGTTTTTACAATAGGCAATAGGAGGGGGTGGGGCTTTTTTGTTTTTTTTCTTCACTAGTGACTTCACCACTAGATGCAACTCATGCACAATGAACTTTTTACAAGGAACATTTTTCAAGATGCAAAATGAGACCCACCCAAGTCACCACCTGTGGTTTCTGAGGTCTCACTCCATTTGAAACCTATCAACATCACGGCAAAAAGACTTGTTATGGTGTGTGGTCACTTTGATACATCTGTGTTTACCGGCTGTCGTGGTGCGGTGGAAATCAGCTTCATCACTGACGGAACGGAGGTTTCGACTCTTCTGAAAAGCTTCCGTGTCTCACCGAGTTTGATTGGCAGCGGCTCCTCCGTGGGTGCTTGCGCTCTGATCTAAACTCTCTTGGTTTAGACCTGCTGTAAGCTCAAGCTGTGAAGCGGCAGAAATCAGTGAAGTCAGGCACAGTATTTCCCTACAGGTTAACCGAACAGCAGGTTGTGTTCAGGCTGCATGCGGCTAGGCTTACTATTACACCATCCGCCCTCAGGCTACTATTCCATCTCCTGAGACTGCTGCATGACTCTCCACCGTTTCCTCTCCAGTCTCCAGTTTGTCTGTGCTGCTCCTTCAAGTCGGATTGTTGTCTTCATCTGTGCAACATATTTTCCCACATATGTTTGTGGCAGCTCCCACAGACGCACGCAGACTAAAAAAAAGAAACATCAGGTGTTTTTGTTTCTTCTTCTCTGCACTTCCATACCATAATGACTTCTCTATGGTTTGTGAATAAGTAGATGTGAGGTGGCACCGGAAATGCCACTGAATCTTATCAGGTTGAAATAGTATAAAATCATAAAGGCCTATTTTAAGGCCTATTTAAAGTGTGTGGCTGCCTCCATGTAGGATGACCCAATCTGATATAGTTATAAATCGCCGCATTCTAAGGTTAATCAACGAACAGTTTCGAATGATATGCTACTGAAAAGTATGTATATTATGTTCCAATTTCCATTGATATATCCACTAAACCCTCCACACTCTACCTTTGCAGTTGCCTCATGTAACAACAGATCTGACATCATACAGAAGATGCCATTACATTGCTTTATCCATAGAGGACCCAGAAAGTTCCGGTCTAGCCAACCTTAATACCACTTTTTACCACTAGAGTGAGTCATGAGCCACTAGATTGCTCACTCTGCCTCTCATTGAGTCTAAATGCCAAGTAAGCTGTGTTTTACTCTGTGGTTCAGACTAATTATAAGGAAAATGTATCAGATTTACAAACAAATTTGGTTTATTTGGAGGATATCTTTTTTTCGCACTGCACCACCGTCTGTTGTTGATAGATAGAACTTTGTTAAAATCACAGATAGCTTCGATAACTCCTATACCTATAGATCAAAAATGCATCTTATGTTTTCATCTGTGCAACATTTTACCGCAGATGTTTTTGTAGCAGCACCGATGCACGCAGCAAAAATAAAGGATACAACTTCTTTGTTGTATGCATTTCTGTAGAGTAATCACTTCTGTACGGTTTTGTAAATGAGTCGGATATGAGGAGGTGGTGGGCGCGCCTCTGACTCACATCAGTGAAGCTGATCCACTTTAAAGCAGACCTCCCCTGTCAATTCCGCTATACATCAGCTGTCTTGACAGGTATTGAGATAACCCCAGGCTAACATCAGCGCACGCCTGTTGATTCATGTCTCCAGGATTAGCAAAACCTACTCGCTGTCATGTTCTCCAATGTACAACATCAATCAGTGTCAGTCCACGTCTACTCTGGAATTTGCATGTAATCTTCTGCTGCAGCAATTAGTCATGTCAGTTGCATGCTGTTGTTAATATGGAGGCTAAAGGCTGAGATGATTCTTATTTAGTTGTGCCGACACTCTGCACAACCTTGTTTTAGAATAAATTGTAGCTACCACCTGAGGCGAAATGATTTCCCAAGCGGATGTTGTCGGAGTTCATGATAATGAGGTGATACACTAAGACGTCATCCCAGGGTATTTGAAAATAACATGATAGATTGAGCATGTATCACCTTTTTATCAGTGTGTTAAAAAAAAAAAGAAAGATACGTTTTATAGCAAGATTTGAAATACTGCTGAAAGTGCTCCTCAACATAGATATTACCTGTATTGAGTGTTAAATGCTGTACAATGTGAATAATAAGCAATGTTCTGACTGACACTGACAACCTTTTTTATCATCACAAAGCTTTCTTGGTGAATTCTGATTATAAACCTGTTTAAACGCAAAGGTTCAACGCATCATTTTCCTCATTTGTCCTTAACCGCTTCATATGAAACAACCGATGCATGCAGCTGTGCGCAGATGTTTTGGTGTGGTGAGCAGACGACCGTGCAGCTCACCGGCGCTGGAAGCTGAGCAAAGTAGTTTTAAGATAAACGGAAAGAAGCGACCGGGTCCAACAGTAAGAGAGAGATTACGTCACTGTTAATATTGGACTTGTTATGGCAACACGGCTGCTTAGGGGAGGCATGAACTAAATTCAGGTGCGAAATGAAAGGATTTTTTTTAGATTTGAATGAGTGTTGATTGGCTGCTGTGAGGTCCGGCGGCGTTTCTGTGGATTGGCATGCGCGTCCTCTTGTATCGATTGTACATCTGTGTTTTGTCTCTCCTCTCTCCCAGCATGCAGTTCTCTCTGTGCCAGTGTTCAGCCTGGATCGAAGAGCTCCGCCAGTGGCTCCCTGATGCACGGTGTCATGAAGCTGACCTCAGGCCTTGCCCCGGACAACGGCCTGGTCCAGAGACTCGCCTTCTCTCTGCTGACAAACCTCGCCATGTCTCGAGACTGCAGAGGCCTCCTGCAAAAGGTTTGAGGCTTCCATTCAAATGTCATCATATAGTATCTAGACGCCATAGACAGGATACGGTCACATCAGGTTCTGTCTGTTTTACTTGATATTGTATCTCTTATATCAAACTTTTTAGAATAACTTCCTTCAAGCCTTCATCTCGCTGCCAGTGCCCAAAGCAGCAGGCGGCGGCGGCGGCGGTGGTGGCAGCAGTGGGAGCCCACTGAGCCCGTGGCTGAAGCTGCTGGTCACCCTCTCGTTCGCGGAGGACATCCAACAGAGTCTCCTGCGCGTGAGCGGAGTGCTGGAGCTGCTGTCGGACTTGGCAGCTGACCGGCGACATGCGCTGCTCACCCTCCACAACCTCTGCTTCTGGCCGGCCAACAAGCCTCACATCATCGCCAACGGTATGACAGTATCACATTCATCAAACGAATCCAGGAGAATGAACGTACAAAAAGGAAATGCATAAAAGTGAATCAGTGTTTCATCATGTAACACGAACAGTATTTCCCATGCGTGGTGCCCAGGAAGTAGATTTATTCTTATTATAGTATTATAAAAAATGTTTTTCTTGAAAGTTTGATCGATAGATCAATACCACCCTCGCACGTGCCGTAACAGGGCGACCTGTTTTCCCTCGTTCGCGGTATTTATGCTAAGCTAACTGCGTCCTGGATCCAGCTCCCTGCTCCAGGCATCAGATGTGAGAGATATCGAGTATCTCATCTGCTGAAAATCACAAGCAAACAAGCCTCTCTGCTGAAATGTCAAACTGTTGCTTTGAGATGAAATTAACAGGTGAATCTATAAACAGCTTTTAGGCTCTCTTGCCTTCAGTGATTACACACGAGAATGCGGTGCATACTCAGTGTGAATATTGAAAGTGTGTTATGGATTAAAGGTCCAGTATGCAAGATTTAGATGAAGTGATTCATATTTCAGTGGGCAGACATAAAATATAAATAAAAAAAAAATCAGAATGAACAACATGTTGCTTGTATTGCAAGAACATATGTAGTAATTGAATCAGGAAATGTGTGCGTTTGTTTCATGGATATACATTATCGCACAGTGCTGCCATCTTCTGTTGATAAATGGAACTATGAACATTTCAAATAGTTCCTTTAAATCCAACGCTTTTATGAGACAGCACATGACTATTTTATTACACGTTTGATTATCTGCCCATATCTTTTCCAGACAAAGCAATGAAGGCTCTGCTCTCCTGCCTGGAAAGTAAAGACACAGAAACCCGCTGTATGGGAGTGTCTGCTCTATGGGCGTTGCTTCATAACAATCAGAAGGTACACACACACACACACACACACACACACACACACACACACAACCACACACACGAAAAGTCCCCAAGCACTTTAAGTTTATTTTATTGCGCTGTATTGGACTTGATTGGTGATTTATGTCATGTCGACTCTGGGCGCGTCTTCATGCTCTTCAGTCCTTTGCCCATTAGACATTGATCTCATACACTTTGTCTTATTGAGCAGATTTAGAGCTTCATCCTTTCCTCAAGGTTTTTCCTTTGTACCTCAGTTTTTAGTGTCGTCCCTCAGTTGTAGGTCGCTTTGGATAGATGCTCAAATAAATTAGTAAATAAATAAATCTGCCTTGGTTGTACTCAGACACTGACGTTCAGCCTCAATCATGTACTTATTGTAACACTGGGAAAATGTACTCATCTGAAATTGTTGTCCCAAGGCTAAGGCAACTTTGAAGTGTCCCTCTATACGACGAAGAATAGAGGAAGCGCTCACCATCTCTAAGAAAGGTAAAGGTTTATTTACTTTAAATATCCTGTCTAATGCAAATAATGTTACTTTTCATTGTTTAACTTGTGATTTTCTTTTTCTCTGAACTGCAGCTGCAGAGAACAGTCTGGAGCCAGTGCACCCCTACCTGTTAAAGTGCCTCAATAATGTTTCTCAACTTCTAAATAACTGATTGTATTTGTACATTTCTCACTTTTGTATCTTGTTTTGTATAGATGATCATTTTCTTATTAAAATGTCATGCTCTCTTGTGCAAATGTGTAAAGACAGTGTGTGTTATTTTGTTTTGAGCTAATTAATTATGCAATCGAAGGGCCACAAGCCAACTCAATGCAAATGATAGTGCATTAAAATGGTGTAAATGTCATTCCGCCTCCCACCATACAGCTTTGCCCTCCCAGCTCTGTGAGCGTGATAAAGTGCACCTCTGTGTTGGTGCGCCGAGCTGAAGGGTGAGGCTAAAGCAAAGTGTGTCCCCCCCAGCTCGAGTGTGTCTGTGCAGCCTCGGAGCTTACAGGAAGTGCAGCTCGGCCGTCTCTCTCCACTCGTCTCATCAATGCAGCTTTCATTCTGCCCTGGTGGCACAAGATGGAGGCTGTACAAAAGGAACACTGGTACTTTGTGGTACTCATCTTTCTCCCTTTTCTCAGAGGTACGAACTTTATCTTTCTATCTTTGTATATTTTAACGTGATAAAATTTTTATCAAAAGTGATGTGTAGATGTTGTTACGGCTACAGGTTGAGGCTTATTTTGCATAACTTAATATGTTGATTGTCTTAATAATGATATACTACACCGCATTAAAATGTAATTGGTTGTTATTGTTGTTGTTCAGTAATCAAAATAAATATTTCTGAGTCAGATTTGATGGTTAAGTGGATGGAAACGCTTAATTGTAAACTTTTGAAATACTATGTTCATTGTTATCGTTCCAAACTTGTTGGAATTCATACCTGTAGAATTTCATGACTTGACTTTCCTAGTGAGAACATTTGACCCTCCATAGAAAACCATTATCCCTTACACAAGATGAGACAAATGTTAGTATAAAAGTTTGGATCCAACAACAGATGCTTCTTTAAACAGTTGAGTCGCACCCTAACAGAATCCCCTCTGCCCAGTTGCTGTCCAGCAGAGAGAGCCCGTCACCGTCCGGCTGGAGGAGGGGATGGTCCTGGACTGTCTCTGCCCCTGGGAGGGAAACTTCAGCATGGTGTCCTGGACCAAGATGCCCGACAAGCACCCGATCGCCGTGTTCCACCCGCAGTACGGCTCAGGCTTCTCCCGCTACCACAGGGAGAGGATCGAGTTCCTGAGGACCACGCCCATGGATGGAAGCATCACCATGTGGAACGTGACCCATCAGGACATCGGCAGCTACCAGTGCTCTGTTCAGACCTTCCCTCTGGGACCCTGGACCAGGATTGTCCAGGTGGAGGATTTGGGTAAGAACCTATGAAAGGAGACATCTATGGTTTCCTCTTCTGTGGGGGCTTTTGTGTCATATCATAGACAGCACTTTTTTTAGAGGCTGTGAAATACTTTCGCATCCTCGATTTTCATTCTACATTTCGTTTGAGATGTTCTCTCTGAGCTCAGCAGAGCGTTTCAGGGAGAGCAGGAAAACAGAAGCTGGGGTGGTGGCCAGTATGAGGAAACGACCGCGTATTCTAAAGATCGGAGACTTTCAACTCATTCTCGAAGTGACACAAATTATACAAATGACCCGAAAGTAAAATGTCTACCGAAAGTATGAGATTACATCCATTCCTGTATATTCCTCAGAAAATAAATCACAGATCTTTGTGAAAAAATGAGGAGTGATATTCATCGGAGTGTGATTCCAATCGAAAATTTTATGAATTTAGACATGAATTCTTTAAGATATCGTTTGGCCTTGGTGTAGCATTGTGTCTCCTCAAGAGTCCTCCAATGTCTTCCCAGATGAGCCTCCTGGAGAAGAGGACGAGGAGAAAGAGCAAGATGATGATGACGACGACGACGACGACGACCATGACGATAACGCAGCAGAGCCCCCAACCCCAGAGGGGATGGTGGCTGACATCGAGTTGATGGCGGAGCTGGACGGCAACATAACCATCAGCTGCAGCCACAAGCACAACGGCACCGTCAGCCAGGCCCTGCTGGAGCGGATGTTGTACGACCGTCCGTCCAGGATCATCGGCGTGTGCAAGCAGGTGGAGGGCGGCCTGGTGGCCGAGGACTACAGCGACGTGGGCCGAGTCGGCTGCACCGACGGCCTGGATGTCAGCCTGCACCTGACGGGGCTGGGGCTGAACGACGGCGGCTTCTACCGCTGCATCTTCAGCACGGACGCCGGGGTGCGGACCACCACCGTGCTGCTCACGGTCGCGGCGCCAGGTACGGAGACAGGGGGATGTGGTGTGGTGGAGCTTTCGACGCGCACACACTCACACACGCGTGCACGCAGATAAAGAGACGGCTATATGACTGGATGATGAATGCTCCCTCACACTGAGAGTGATTTATGGATGTAAGTGTTCCTCACAGATCAGAGTGATTGATGAAACATAATGAAAACAATAAAACAACAACTCGCAATGCTAATCTCACAGACTCAGCTGTGTTGGCTTGGTTCCGGCGGCCCTGCTCCCTGTGTGTGTGTGTGTGTGTGCGCGCCTGTGTGTGTGTGTGTGTGTGTGTGTGTGTGTGTGTGTGTGTGTCTGCATGCTGCATGTATACACCTGTGTGACGTGTCTGTCTCTGGTAATGCATCTCCCGTTGTTGTGCTTCCAGTTTGCATCAGTAATATATTCTCTGATTTTCTCACCAGGTGGAATCAGCCTGTCCCTCTACATGTTGTATGTTTACATCGGCGCTGGAGCTGCGGGACTACTTCTTGTCATAGTCATCCTCATCCTAACCCTCAGGCAAAGGTGAGATCTCGCTGTGGATTCTTGTGTCCGTTGTCGTCAAAACACTCTTCGATACCCGGCAGTCTGCGGGTTCCCCTTCGTGTCACTGGTGCAATGGTAGGGTTGTTATGTCTTCAGTGTCGTGCTGAGGGTCTTTGATGACGCATCACGGTGTGTTGCGGCTGATGTAGAAGGACCTCTGCCTCCGTTCGGTGACTCATCTCTTCTTCACACACAGCAAGACCTGAAGCGTGTGAAAGCACTTTGATGTTCTTTTTACACTATCAAGACATCAATCTTGATTTTAGGGCCCTCAAAACTCAGCAAAGAGCCATCAATATGGGAAATGCATGTGATTTTTAGGATGAGAGTCTAAAATTGCCATGCCATTTCTGTTTCACTCTATTTATAATAATGCAATGATAATGCACCCAAAGTGCTAAAGCCTGGTTTTTCCTCTTCTCTCCGGCTACGTTTACTTTAAAAGGGTTCATAATGTTTTAATATTGCAAGCTCAAGTTTTGTAAAGTGCCTTGAGACAGTTTGAGTTGTGATTTAGCTGCTGCTTTAAATGAGCTATTATAATTTATTAATTAACCCACAGGAAGAAGACGAGGAGGAGGAGGAGGAGGGAGGAGTACCGAGTCAAACTGCAGCCGGCTCAGAGACAGGCAAGTGTTGCGTTATTCATGATCTCCACTCTGGTCTTTGCTCTTGACACTTTTAAGACGCTGCCCGACCTGCTCATCAGACACGCCGTTCATTACAAAGCTGTTACGCTGGAATCCTGATCTTATTTCACACTGCACAGCTCATCATCCAGTAACACGATGCTTCACCGACATAACTAATTCTGCCTCATATTCAACGCTGGCTTACAGGCGCATCGCACTTGATGTGATTCAACAAATGTGTGAAATGCTCCTGAAAGTCACTTTTTATAGCAATTAGTGATCAAAAACCAAATCTAAAAACTGTCTGTGTCGATCCGCCTGTGGTCAGCTGCTTTGTGAAGCATCTCCAGTCGCTGTCTACCAGGAAAATGCGTATGACGTGTGCGCTCAAATCAAAAACTATGGTCTCCAGTGTCTTGGAGACTTTTCCACAACCAATGAGAGCAAGCACAGCTGTACAAGCGAGTGAAAGAGTTTCACATCACTGCCACAGGTGTCGCTATAAACAACCATTTTGGGAGAGTTCCCCAATGCTCCTTTGAGTATAGTGAAATGAGATAGACAGATTGATCTCTAATAACATAGAGAGTCTCGTGCTAAATTCTAATTATGATATTTATACTCAATATTGTAATAGTGTAGACACACATAGGGATACGACTGGTCCCTCTGTATTCAATAAGATACAAATATGTTCAGTTGTTAATGTGTAAGCTAAGTGTTTATGATAATGAATAAATTACACTTGATTTGACAACAGCTGTGTTACAAAGTGAAGTCGCACTGTTCAAACATTTATCAGATTTGCTGTCTTTTTTTAGCCTGATTAGCATCATCTGTCACCGCTGCGCTAACAGCCTTTACATTAACGCCTCGCTCATGTCCTCGTCTAACGCCTCAGATGAAAATAAAGTTTGACGCGCACCCTCAGCCAATCATCTACGAGAATATGAGGAAAACGGAGGCGTCCAGGCAGATGAGAAGCTGCCCTGTGTACGTCAACCTCCCGACCGCACGTCCATGGAAGATCAGGTGTCCCAGACTGACGTGACCATGATGCATGGTGTTTTTTTTTTCCTCTTCTTCATATCAAACAAACAATTTCCTGTTGACTTCAGCAAAAGTAGCATATTCACATGAGATCCAGAGATCCCTCTGACAGTGATGAGTATTCACGCTGTAGTTTGACACGCATTAACAAGCCGCTGCTCGTGTTCGTCGCACGGCGCCGACGCGTTCGGTTGGGTCCGGCGCTTAATTAAACGTAGCATAATTACCCCAAGTGAAAATATCTGTTTTGGGAGGAAAGATAATATTTGACGGGAAGTACCTCACAGGAGGCGTCAGACAAAAGCGCCGTATAATCATTCTTTTCACTTCCATAACCCCACAGTAACACGACTGACAAAAGCCCGTGTAATTGCTCTAAGTTTACTTTCATCCGTCCTGCCTCCCATTCAAAGCCTGACAATGGCGTCTGATCATCTGATGGAGAGAGAGGGGGGGGGGGCTGAGAGAAGCAGTCACTCAGCAGTGCACCATCACTTGAGATTTATTTTCCCAGAGGGCTCCCTGTTCAGGATGGCTGCATCTGAGTTTCGGCACGCTCACGTTACGAAAGCTAAACTCTAATTAGCTAATCCCGTGCACCACTCTATGTCTCCTCGCACTGTTTATGTTCTCCGCTTCAAGAAACGTAATCAAACAATTTCTGGAAGATAAGCCCTCACTAGTTTTACAAATTAATTTGAATGATTTCCATCTATGTGTTTGGGTAAATCCATTTTTAAAGGTGCAGTGTGTAAGACGTAGGTGAAACTCTTCTCCTCTCTATTTACAGAAAGTGAATATGAAATATCTATACTTCATTGCATCACTATGCAAGTATGATCACTTGAGCTTAGCAACGGCTGTTTTTCATTACGCATTATCGAATTTGCCCCTTATACGTACATTCGAGTGACTCCTCCCCATATAGGCCTGCTATGTTTTTTGTGGCTAAAATGATCCCTACGCACTGTACCTTTAAGGAATATAATGGTAGACTGTTTAACCGTGTTGTTTAATGTGATTCATTTATCTCCATAGAAATGGAGGCAGTGGCAGAGGCAGTAATGGATAAGGACAAGTTAATGGACAAGTTAGACATGTCATCATAAGAGACAATTAAGTTATGGATTTTTTCTTTTCTTGCTGTTCCTCATCCAGTGTAAATCCTCGTGTGAAACATGATGTCCGTGACCAGCCGTGCTTAAAACAATGTGTGTTACAGTAAATGACTCTCTGGATAAAATAAAATGTGATGCAGCTTCAACCTCACTGACTTCCTGTAATTTGTGACAAAGAGCTGTGAACCACAAATTGTCACCTTAAACCCCCCCAAGTGTGAAATGAAATTTCCCCCATCAACCAAAACAAAAAAAATGCTTAAAGGTCAACTATGTAAGATTTCTGTGAAATAATTTCACTTTCTAGTGACAAAAAAATCGACTCAAATCACCAAGATGTGTTAATTGTTGTTTTCATATCCCTAAAATGTGTCCTTTGGTCTTGTCCTCTCATTTTAATTTGTACTTACCCGGTGCTCCACATGACTGTAGACCTCTAGAAGACATGTGATCCATGATAGAACATTCAGTTTATTACATTTTTTATAATCAAAAACAGAAGGTATGTACATTTAGTGAAAACTGTAGTCCTACACTCAATGTATCCAAAGTGCTTTACATGTACAATCTGACAGTAACCGAACACAAAGTAGTGGTGACGAATACAAACACAACACTAACAGAAAATAGGATGCCACCTCGTACCTACAAAACAAGTGAGCGGCTCCAAAAACATGTAAAAATGACGACCACAGAAAACTAACTTCCTCCAGTCGGAGCCGCCCCAGACGTCCAACAACTGCACAGATGTATCAACCACAGAGTTACTGTGGTTAATACATCAACCGTCTCTCTATAAACTCCTGTTACAGGCTCAGACTTTACATTCTACGATGGGCACTTCAAAGTTTTCGGCTCAAATTTTCAAATATTACCTCGACCAAAACAAACAAAATAAAGTGACATCGTTTAAATTACACTCTTACACACAAAATACATAAGTGCATTTTCATTTGTAACCAGTTCGCCAAGAATCTATTCTGAACCATATTCTGAGACCGTACATGAGGACAGGGGACATCACTGCTCCCCACATGTGAAGCCGCTATTTCTCCACTGCCACCTAGTGGCTGGCTGCCGTATCACACTGGTGTGTATCCGAGTGCTAGCTTTAATTGATTTGTTTGATGCATTCAAAATGGTCATAGACCGGTCGAGAGCATGTAACAGCAAACTTGGCTTCACTTCTGCACAGTGTGAGGACGAAGTGTCTGTCTTTAGTTTGTGGTATGAATCGAGAGGAAAACAAAAAACACCAGGGTGATTGGGTGTGATGACGAAGGGCCGATCTGCTCTCGTTAATTCATCGGTGTTGCAGTGATGTATGGACGTGGCGGATTTGTTTCATCTCCGAGATCCCATTTGAAAAAGAAAAAAAAATGCTTTCATGACAAATATTTGAAGAGATGAATGCTGGAATCCAACAGGCGAGAAGTGTCAACTTTATAAAAGATGTTCCATATCGCCGGGCCTCAGGGAATGATGGGAATGCGAAATTGGATCACTCTTCTCGGATGTACTGAGCGAACGATTCCGTCCATCGTGATAAAGTCAGATACTGCTTTGTTTACCTTGAACGCTGTGGTCTGTTGGAAGGCACTTTCTTAATGTAGAACACAATGTTCGCTGTGTTTTTTAGTTGTTGTATGAGGTCGTCCGATTACAGCGGAGTTCTGGGAGGATGCACGTTTGTGTTTTTTGACCAAATTTACAACATTATTGTATAAAACTGAGCCAGATGCTAAGTTAGCTTATCCTATTGTACATAACTTGAGAAGAAACCACTCTTTGTTGACCTACAGCTAGCTGCTATGCTAGCTTAGCTTGTTAGTTAACGCTTCGTGAGCTAAGCTTGTCTACAGCAACATTGGTTTGACCCCTCGCATGAAACTACAACTCACAGCAAAGTAAAATAAATATATCTTGAACAACGAGAGGAGGCTAACCAATCAACAAAGCTAAAGCTAGGAGCTAAGTTAGCTTAGCGTGTCCTTAGTATGAGATGACTGACACACCGCCCTAATCGCGGCTAATCCATCTTACTTCATCATACTCAAGCCACGGTAAACGTAAACAAATCCATCTTTTCCTTTTGTCAAATCTGTATTGAAAATGACAGGCGTGTAGTTTCTGAAGCGCTGAGCTAAGCTAGCTGTTTCACGCTGTGTTTATGCTAAGCTATCAATCAATCTCCGGGGATGTTTCCTCACGTTTGGCGAGAAAGTGGTGTCGGGATTCAACCAGGACATAGTGACCCCATCAGGTGCAAACACGTCACTGCAACTCCTCCTACTAAATTATTCAGGCCGCGCGCGTGAGGCCCGAGACGAGCGCGGAATAACGTTTTACGCGTCTGGCAGTTTGAAGCCGAGACGACAGTGAGTGAGCAGGTTGTATTCTATCATCTGTGACATGGCCGTCCACTCCTGCGTCCTTGTAAGCGCGTCTCTGCTCGACCTTTTCTCTCTGCCGCTTGTAACCGATTAAGGGCTTTAGCTGATTCATCACTGCTATCAAAGTCCGGTGTTTCGGTGGGGGGGGGGGGGGTCCTTTACCTTTATGTGTGTGGGGGGGGGGGGGGGGGGGGGGGGGTCCTTTACCTTTATGTGTGTGAGTGCAAGGCATTTATCAATTTCACATAGTGGAAGGAGAGCAGGGTGTAGTCGCACTGGAAGGGATTACATGCCAGAAGTTGTTTTTGTTGTTTCCTGGAAATGCTCGCTGAGGCTGCACATTGTTGGAATGAACCTGATGGGAATTTTTGTGCCTTTCAGAACAAACGCCTGTTTCTTGAGAAACGGTTTCACGACAGACCTTTTTACCTTTGAACACGTGGTGTGGCGGAGTGGCTGAAAAACAAAGCAAAACCAAACAAAACCAAAAAAACACAAAACGATACGTGCTGGTTTTACAAACGTAATGACAACAAAAGACGCTTTAAAGGTACATTGTAAAGATTTTTGGTGCAATCTCTGAAACTACAGTCGCACAACATGGAACAAAATAACATCTGAGGGACAACTCTTCACTCGCTCTACAGTCGACACTATTGTTAACCAGGGAATTATATATTACACATGTCACTATACACATTTCTACATCCTCTCTACAACTGTGTGTGTGTGTGTGTGTGTGTGTGTGTGTGTGTGTGTGTGTGTGTGTAGTGTGGTGGCGGGGTGGTGGGGGTGTTTCAGTCCATGTTTCAGCTCTCACTGTCATTGAAGGGGTCTGAGGCTGCAACTAGATTCACAGCCACTAGAGGGTGATGGCGCCTCTTCCTGGTGCTGGCTCTCCTCCTGCTCGGGCTCATCAGACAGGAAGCCGGGGAACGTCTGTGCTCGGGGGATGAAAGTCATTGTCAGGCCACTTCCTGTGGAGGAGGAGGAGGAGGAGGAGGAGGAGGAGGAGGAGGAGGAGGAGAAGTGAGCTCTAGTTTTTCTAGTTTGCACCTTTTCCTTCGATACAGACCATGTCGATCTAACTATACATGAGTATGTATTATTGTCTATTTGACGTAGGGAGTTGCCAAATCATGCAAACAATGTTTTTAAAGGTGTAGTGTGTAAGATTTAGGCAACATTCGAGACACAGAATTTAAGAATATTAGTACTGATGTTTTCTTTTTATTGTGAGTTCATCTACTCTCACACCCGACCCGCAGCTTTGGTGAGAGACGATGTGTAATTAAAGGTGCAGTACATAGGATTCAAGTGAAATGATTCCCATGTCAATTGGTAGAGATTAGAATTTGAAATAATTACCCAGACGTTTTCAAGAGTTTATAGTCACTTGAATTTTTAAGTTAATGTCTTTTTACCCCTCAATGAGCCCCTTTATTTTTACACCGTAGGAGTCGGTCCCCCTTACGGTGGCGGCCATGTTGCACCGTGATGTTTCCACAGTAGCCCTGAATGGACAAAGTAAAGAGATTAAATGATACCTGAAGGCTGCCATGTGTTCTCCTACAGGAAGGATTATATGAGGGTCACTCAACTTGCATCACGCAGCTCCAGCACTCGAACAGCGTGCCTTTAATTTGGCGTTTTGGGCCAGAAATCTATCTGTCGTTTGTTTGAATCGAAGTTGCAATTCGCCGCTTCCCCACGAGATTTCACTGCATCCTACACCGAGTATTTTGAAAAGTTGTGACATAGTGAACAGAGGTGATGGGAAATCAAGCGTTCACCTCCGACACACGGCTTCACTCCACGTCTCAGAGTGTCTGCCGTCTCCTCGCCCTCTCCCTCTCCACCTTAATTTAAATTAATTGGACCAATTTGTTCTGCAGTGCATATTGGTTAACTGCGCTGAGAGGGAGTAATGGATCCTTGTGGGCGGAGGGGCCGCTCTGTGCAACCGCGAGACTATTAATAATATATTAGGATGCTGTTTGGAGACGTGCACGCGGAGGTGGGCTGGGGATAAAGTGGCTGGCAGGCTGCTGATCATGCACAGGGGCGGGAGGAAGTGGCCGCTGATCAATATTTCAGGAAGTGAAAAAACACAACACATCACTGTAATCAATTCTAGGCCATACAGCAGATGTGGTGCCTTCAAATGTGGCGCGTCGGGAGAAGTTGCGGGGGAAGTCGATACCCCGTTGCGCACATCGCGAACCGCTTCACGCGCCGGGTTAATTGAAATTTGATGAACGAATTAAAATCTGACTTTGTTTTCTTCCAGAGGGCGGCACCGGACACAATCGACAAAGGGATCATTCTGGCTTCCACCGCTGACGATGTTGTGCTTATTAGCAAATATGATTTTCAATTGTGTCGATTATTCCTATTGTGACACACACACACACACACACACACACACACACACACACACACACACACACACACACACACACACACACACACTCTTTCTTGTTGGTGAGGCCTGCAGTGCTAATTCCACCAGTGGGCATTGTTCTCCAGCTGCGAGTCAAACTCATGAGGCCATGTAGCCCATTTGCAGCCCTGTGACATGAATGGTAAATACCTTTTTTTCCTATATGCTGAGCGTCGTCGTCATCGATCTGCACCTGCAGCTATCAAGTGCTGCGATGACGTACGTATGGATTTTGGATCGTTCCTGTTGCTATATTGCTCGTATGAATGGAATATATGTGAATCAGAATGAAATGGGAATTGACCCATGTGGCGAGTCACATGAACGTATCCAGGCCGGTGTGTGTGTGTGTGTGTGTGTGTGTGTGTGTGTGTGTGTCAGCAGGTTTCCGAAAGTCTTGTTTAAAAAAAAAAAAAAGTGTCAGCGAAAAGGTGCAAAGAGAGTAATGCACAAGAAAAGGAGGAAAACACAGAAAGAGCATTGTCCTGTGTGAACAGCTTGCAATAGGAAACACAGGGGGGGGGGGGGGGCAGGCAGTGTGGGTGTGAGGATGAGACCGGAACAGCACCAGCCATAATAGGTGAGTCATTTACACACACACACACACACACACACACACACACACACACACACACACACACATACACGTGTATAGTACCACACCCTTCTTTCCACTAGTCCTTCCTCTCCATGGCAAGAAGAAAAATGCTGCAGGTCAAAGGCGTCTAGGATGTAGTGACATCTAGTGGTGAAGTGGCACGTTGCAGCATGCGTTTGCTTTGTCCTTTCTGGACTGCTGGATATAAACATGTCCGCCTCCATAAGACATATAAGAAATTTCATTGTCATTGCACAAACTGTGTCCAGCATGACAACAAACAAAAAAAATATAGATGAGTGCAGCCACTGAAATATCTATGCCAATATTCTAATGAAACTAATTCATCGCACACTGCACCTTTAAAACAAAAAAAAGGAGGGGACATTTCTCTCCTCTTTTACTTAATGGACTGTTGAAAGGAGAGGGGGGCGGGGCAACCAGGCAAATCCTTATCACATCATCTCAAAGACACCCCACTCACACACACACACACACATACACACACACACTCACACACACACACTCCAGGACACTTTGGGCATCGCCCCCCTCGCTCACACAGCAGTGCTGGTGTTGGTGTGGCAGTGCCAGCTCCCTGACAAGAGTGGTGCTTGTTGGACACAAATGTCGACCCCCCCCCTCCACCCACCCACCTTCCACCCAAAAAAAACCAAAAACCCTCCAAAATGGAGACGGTGGTGTCAGCATCCCTCGCGTCTCCTATGAGAAGCAGACAGTGATTTAGTATCAGGGCCTTTTCATTACCAGGAGAAGGTCGTGTCATCCTATCTGCCCCCGGGGTGGCAGCTGCTGGTCCGGGCACTAACACACAGATATAATGGCGGACACAAGAGCAGCTATTCATGCATGTGTGTTGACAGTCACACACACACACACACACCTGTCTGCACCTTCCCCACACACACTGCGATAACCCAGCTGGCACCATAGTAACGGCTGTAACCAGAGAACGCGACGGTGCCTGAACCACAGATTATGCAAGACTGCTGACACGCAGCTTTTTTATTTTTTCATTTTTTTAATTCTTTGTGTGGAAACACAACGACAGAGGCGACAATGCGCCGGATGGAATTGAACGCGAGGATCAATCCCATGGATCGTAAAGGCTGGGTCACTTCATTGGTGTCGACGTTTCGATAAGAGCGGCCGAACTATAAAACAGTTCCAATAACCATCAGGATATGGATTGTTCAGCGCGCGAGCACAGTCAGGAGGAATAACAAAGCATTGATATTTTGTTGTTTATTACCTCTCATCCTGCACCCGGAGGGTTCCTATCTGTCCGTGTGGGTTCAGCGTGTGACACTTACTGACATCTAGTGGTGAAGCATCTTTTACTTATGCCCTCCCAGTGTGGGATGAGCCAGGGGGGCTTTAAGGTGGAGTGAAAAACGACTTAAAAACTCCAACACTGCCTCTGTAAAGGTGTAGTGCGTAGGGCTTAGTGAGTAAAGTGGTGAAGTTGCATGTTGAAGGTGATTAGCCTGCTCTTAGAAGCATGTGGGAGAAACTATGGTCATGGTAGCCCTACTGTATTCAAATATTCAAATATCCATGTTTGTCCCCTCTGGGCTTCTGTACAAACATGGAGGTGCAACAATGGCGGCCCCTGGTGTAAATACACAAGCTTCATTCAGTATCAGTTTGTGCATTCAGGAGACAGTTAAATGGTTGTATATTCATTTTCTGGAAGTGAAAATTATAACAATGGCAGTTTGACAGACTGTACCTTTAACCCTTTAAGAAGTAGTTCTTTGACATTTAATTGGATAACAGATAATACAGAGCATCATCTCTTGCTGTAATGTCACAAAAAGAAAAAAAGTTGAACTCCACTTTACCTGGCTGCCATGCATTTTTCATGAGATTCAGCTTTTTTTGCATATATAGTACACAGTATGAATAAATATATATATAAATACATATATAGTCCTGTGTGGCCCGTAGCAGATAAGATGGTGTTATCATCCTGTTCCCCCTCCCATCAACTCGTCTCTCTCCTCTCTTTGATTCTGGCTCCCTCTGTGAAATCCCCCTCGTATCACTCAGGCTAAGACGGAGGCGGCCGCGTTCCATTAGAATTGCTAATGCTACGGCACTAAACCGTGAAGCACAATGAAACACAGACAGGGAGAGATAAAGAAAGTGTGTGTGTGTGTGTGTGTGTGTGTGTGTGTACATGAAAAAATGGCTGTGAGTTAGAAAAAAATAGCGGCATTTTTGTCATTTTCCATTCCAATATTAGAGTTTGTAATTGAACCACTTTTGACAGGCTTTGCTTTCTCAGCTTGAAAACTTTAAAGTGCACTTCTCTCTATGCATCAGCAAACTCAATGAACACAGACGACGCAGTGAAACGCCAAAGAGTGAATAATATTACGCGAGCGGCGGCGGACGGCGGCGGGAAATATACACATTGTCTTGGTGCAGGAGTTCCTGCAGATTAAAACATCCGTCATTACAAAAGCTGAGTTGGTGCATCGGAATCTCGCAAAGAAAACATTTCACAATTACCACTTTCAGTATTTTAGCAAAACAAGTCCTCCGGCGCGTGTTTTTCAGACGTTAACAAAAAAAGCAGCTGTGAGATGTGAGTTTTCAAAGAAAGGAGCGACACTGGGTTCGGTTGCCAGGTTTTCCTGCGTTATCTGAGCCAAAGAAATCAACAAATAGGTGAATGAGCCTCAATGGGACAGGAAACGGCGTTCCTTAAGTATTCCTCTGCACCCGCAGGGTATTTGAAAGCAACCCGAGCATGACTCAGCAAATTGACAACGCTGATTGGATATTCATCATGCGCGCCGTGATACAGCCAAGCAAACACAGCCGGTCCGAGTTCCTGGTTTCTAATTCCTCCATAGGCTTCAAATCACTGTTTTGGGAATTAATGTTGTCATTATTACGGTAAGAAATATTTCATATCTTCTTTAAACTTTTAAGATGAGACAGTGATTCTCAATCAGCTGCAGTGGCAGGTAATGGCACCTCAGAGTAAAATAATTAGATAGTGAATTATAGAATATCTCCACCTGAACACTAGATTTGCATGAAAGCCAGTATCTTATATACAAACAGTTCATAATGGTCACACAGTTGAACAAAGCAAATAAAAAGATCAATCTTAAAATAAAAATTGTATGGATTATTAGAAAATATAAGGTAAAACAAATCCATAAAAAGTTTAAATCATCCATGTATGTTCAAAATGCAATTAACGTTTTTAATATTGATCGTGAAACAGTAAAATATAATTCACAACAGTGAATATGTATATATGTAAATAGATATATATATATGTGCAAAATGTATATGTAACTAATGCTGACAGCACAGCTGCACTGACCCGCTCCATGTGCATGTCATGTAATGCATTACGAATGCAATGTAATGAATACGTTATTGTGGCCAGTAGGTGGCGCTGTGCATTGAGCAACATCATCCCAGATGCTCTCATTTCGTCAGCGCGTCGCTCAGTGTGGATGACATGCGCCTCCTCTCAGACCGACACAGCTGCGACTGGTCCGCATGGAGGCTTTCGTATTTCCACTTCGATTCGCTTTTTTAAAATGTTCTGATAACTTGAGTGAATTCATTACGTTTTCGACTTCCACCATCCAACTCCGCCAACATCTGCTCGCTTTCACTTCGAGTTGAAGGCTCGAGGAGAGAGTCATCACGACGCCAACTAGTGGCTTTGCGGTGCAATTGCCACGTGCCGCGTCAACACCGGCGCGCGGCCATACGCTGGAGGGAGTGACAGGCTAGTGACGCTGCCGCCTCCGCATGAGCCATAAGCCAGGCTTTGATAGACCATGCTATAGCGACAGAAGTTAAATCCCCCTTTGGGTTTCAGCTTCCACTGCAGCACGTCTGCCTGATGGCTCCATATCAGGCTCAGCACCCCGGGGGTAGGAGGGTGGGGGGGTGGGAGGGGGGGATCTTGTCAACACAAGAGCGGAAGAAAATGGCGGAAAGGCGAGACGACGAGCTGAAACTAAGAGACGAGCTGTGAAACCTCCGGGGCTGACGGGACAAGTCCAACAGGGAGGTGGAAGAAGTGGCAGTTCACAGGGTGGCCACTTGAGGCAGAGTCACTCCCCATAGACCCCCATGTTAAAATGGTCAACTTTTGTCCAAATCAGTCACATGTTTTCCTTCTAACTCGCTAATTTTCATTTTATTGTTTTGTTTGTTTTTTAAGCGCATAATTAAGGGCGGGGCCTCTTGAGTGACACCTGACCCGTCACACTCTGCGGATGCTGCGACAGCTCAATAGGCTCATCCCGGCTCTACCTGTGCCACGAAGTGGGCGGAGTTTGGGCTTTGCCAAGACGGCGGCGGGTCCTCCTCCTGTGTCACATACTTATATGAGATATATATATATATATATATATATATATAAGAGGAGGAGACGTCCTGCCAACGAGGAATCGATTGCACTCCCCCCTCGCACTCCCCCCTCGCCATCTAAAAAATGTCTTACACGGCTGAAACGCTCCGGCGCCATCTATCCAGGCGACTTTCACAGTCCCAGCCTCCCGTGCCGCCGCCGCAGTTAGACCTCCCGTCACTCCCTGGAATCACCTTGTCGTCCTTCTTGTCTGGCGAGACCTTTCGCCGCGTCCTCAAACACACTGATGCATTCAATTTATTCATGGCGGAGGAAGAGGAGGAGGAGGAGGGAGATAACGGTAGCGCTGAATGTGTATGAGAAGGTTGTTGCGAATCGGACAGACACACGGCGGCGGAGGGGAAGGTGGGAGGAGATGGCAGGGTGATGGATGAGAGAGGAGCTCCTCTGCTCACCACAGTTTGGAGAGGAAGAGTTTCAAAAGGAGAGCGGGGGCCTGTGAACGATGACCCCGAGGTGGAGGCGCCCGTGTTCGCCGTGTGCGTGGGGGGAGGGGAGGGGGGGGGGAATTGTTGATGTTTGGAAACGCAAGACTTGGGCTTTTAAGCTTATCGGGCCACAATTAACTGATAATGAAGGGGGGACGGGGGGGCTGCTTTTCCGTTGCTGCTCCATCAGTGAAGCTACAGGCCCATAACTCGCTGATAAGTCCACTAATCAACTAATACCACGGACACAGACTCATCTCATCAGCTCTCTAAGCACCTTCCTGCTCTAAACACACATGCATACACACACACACACACACCTCCACACACACACACACACACACTCTTAAGGGTATGTGTACATTAGAGACATACTGTGCTCAGCCTGATCGCAATAAAACACCCGCTGTGATATTAATGTGTTTCAAGTGACATTTACTTCTCCTTCACTTGTGCCCACAGCCTCTAAAAACAGTTGTCTTTGTCTCTTATCGTCTAATTAGAGGTCCAGACGAGGTCCTATGGTTTTTAGATATGTTTTCTTTTTTCTT
>JAFBJT010108501.1:87727-106988 GCA_016785325.1 Chascanopsetta lugubris
TACACACACACACACACACACACACACACACACACACACACACACAGGTTTCCCCCCCAACACACACACACACACACACACAGACACACACACTTGTACTTCTGAAGCCGGACAAACATGTGCTAACATTAGCGACGACCGGAGGGACTGCGGATCACATATTGACAAAAAAGGGCCCCCTATTAGCCAGGCCTAATTGGACAGTGACTGTTCCGCTCCCCCAACCCTCTGAGGGCCCGGCCGCATTAACACATACGGGGCCCGGGCTGCGAACCACTTGATGGCGGGCCGAGCGAGAGGGATTGACCCCGAATGGCCGCCCGTGTTGGCGGGGACTAATTGGGCACTCACCGTTCTGCTCCCGCTGCACCCCCGCTGCTAACAGGTCCGGCTCTCCCAGGCTGATGTCGTTGAGGCGGCTGCCCAGGCACTCCATGCACAGCAGCTTGCACCACTCCTCTGCATCCAGCTCTGCGCACAAGGAGCCACACAGAGGCACGGTGTTAAAGGTGCAGTGTGGCGTCTCTCAATCGTTTGCGTCGCTCCTCAAAAATATCGCAAAATAGTGACGTACTGACATTTTCGTGAATTTATAATCACCCAAATGTATTCTTTTTCTCGCCTAACCTTCAAATGAGCCCATTAGTGTATATTTACACGAGGAGCGGGTCCTCTCTACTGGGGCCGCCATGTTTTTACGGCAGCCCAGAGCGGACATACTAAACATCCTCTGGGTTTTAATGACCTTCAGGTCTATCATGGGTTCTCCTGCATGTTCAGAAGGGTGAGGGTGAGGTGGTGGACATGCAACTTCACCTCTAGAGGTCACTACATCTTAGACACTGCACCTTTAAGGCATGTCCACTCACACACACACACACACACACACAATCATTCAAATACTGCAGACAACATAGAATAAAATATACAAATTATACCACCACCCACGGCCTGTAGCATCTTTCTGTGCATAAATCACCGGTGGAATTTGAAAATAAAAAGCCACATGTGCAGGACATGAGCACAGCAAACAGTAACTGGTGGGGAGAGATGGAATCAATGGCATCGATCCCCTGCAGATTAAAAGAGGCAGCGGGTTCAGCAGCAGCAGCCAATGACAGATGAATGTGAGCTTTTTTTTTACCCCTCCTGCAGCAGATACATGTAAGTGTCTGTGCTGCAACAACACACAGACCACACTCTCTGATCATGTGTTCAGTCAATAGGCTATTTTCCAAATTGAAGGGGGGGTGGGGGGGCAGGGGGTCTTCAGCTTGTCAGTGGGAGAGGACATGTTTAAAAGGTTGAAACTAATGGTTCAGCTTGCCTGTGGATTGTGGCGAACCACTCTGATGTGACATAGGATGCAAGCACCACCAGCTTCTCCCACCCAGTGTGACTGCTGACGTATCCCTCTTTAAAGGTGCAGTGTGTACGATTTGGTGAAGTCGTATATTGTATCCACATCACCTCACGAGATGACGCGGGGTTAGAACCTATGGTAGACTTCAGTTGTCGTTAAAACTCAAAATAGCGTGTCCACTCTGCGCTTCGGTGAAAAGCACATGGCAGCCCCCGTAGAGAGGATACACTTCTCATGTAAATAGACATTAATGGGCTTATTTTAGGGTAATAGAAACAAATAGCACATTCGGGTGATTATGGAAATGTCCGTATGTCCTCATTTTGTGACAAAAATGACTGAAATCTTACACACTGCACCTTTAAAACTGGGGTTCAATGTTTTGACAAATATTTCCATATATTATAATGAGCTGCAGGGCTGGAAGAAGAGGGCGGCAGTGAGGCTGCATGACATGCAAGAACAAAGTTTTGTGCTTCACGCACCAGTGAGCAGCTTCCAGTGGAGAGATCAGGGCCTCTGCTAAAGCACACTATCCAGTTCTTATTACACATCAGAGAATTAAACACGAAGCACAGAACAGTTTTTCAAGTCTGTGGATTACAGATATATGAGCCGTATATATATTGTCCAAGCGTTTTGCTTTAAAGTAGTGATGTTTACAAGAATCCAACTCATCTAATCAAAGGTGCCAGTGTGGATGATTGATTATGGTTTTGATGCTGACCAACAAAAAGTCTTTAAAAAAAAGCCTATGCAACCTGACAAGATCCACTTGATGGCCCCCTAGTGGCTGGCTGCAGTATAGGTCATAATGGTGACCTTTGCAGACTTTGGGTCCCAAGCCACAAGATGGCAGTGTTTCTTTCCAAGATACTTTGGCTCCATTTTTTTTGGATACATCAGAGTCACATCATGGATGTTGATGTAGTCTATAGATGAACTTTGTTATCAACACAAACACTTATCAAAGCCACAATGTCACTGTGATAATAAAGCTGCTGATTTGCCACAGATTATTGATACCGAGGGCACGGCGGGACCTACAGCCTTTGGTGCATTTGAGTGAGTGTGTGTGTGTGTGTGTGTGTGTGTGTGTGTGTGTGTGTGTGAGAGAGAGAGAGACAGAGAGAGAGAGAGAGAGAGACATGTGAGTGTAGAATCTCTCTCTCTCTCTCTCTCTGTCTCTCTCTCTCTCACACACACACACACACACACACACACACAAGCAAAGTGAGATGTGGGAGGACTGTGCAAAGACAGTGTTCCTCTAAGTTATTTAAACATTGTCTGAATGCTGCTTTCTCACTTTTTGACCCACTCTGTCTGCATCCCATAATATTTACTTCACCGCAGGCTGTGGGTCAACTCACATATCACCACAAGAAAGCAAATAATACATATTTTTTCCAACACTATTACTCAGCGACCTCATCGGAATTGTGATTTTTTTTGGGGGGGGACTGTATTTAAAAACAACTCCTGAGGCTTTTAAAGGTGCAGTCCGGGGTTTTGTGGGAAATCTCTTATCTGACAGCTGGCTTAATAGGAGAGAGGGCACCCACAGAAAGAGCAAATCAAAATTGAATCTGGACGCCAGTGTGGCAGTCTGTTGTTTGTGAATAACCAATTTTCCTTCCCGTTAAGTCGGAGAAAAAAATAGTGTTTACAATGGCAAAGATTTCCACTTGTCTTATGTGAGCTTTTGGAGGGAGCCGCCGAGGTGTGAAATGAGGCAAATGCTGGAGTTGTTTATCTTTGTGCAGCTCCGTAACTCCGGGCCCAGTGGAATTCTGGGATATGTATCTATAACCAGTGGTGTGTGCAAGAGAGGCACATGGAAGTGTGGGAACAGCACAGCGTTGAGAGTGGGAATGTGTGTGTTAATCAAAGCTGATGATATGCGTGTGTGATGTGTGATGTGTGTGATGTGTGTGTGTGTGTGATGTGTGTGTGTGTGTGTGTGTGTGTGTGCGCGCAGAGGTGTTCATTCACCTCATCCCGACTTGTGTAATCGCTGGAGTGTAGGGAGACAGGCTGTTTGTCAGATCAACTCTGGTGTCCAATGGGACAGATAGACACAACTTTGCAGGGTGAAGGAAAGGTCTGCTGCTGCCTCCAGCACTTCATTCACACACACACACACACACACACACACAGGCAGCTCATGCCTTCCCGCGTTCAGCTGCTCTCATTCAGTTACCACAGCCTTTAAGAGCCTCTAAACTCCCACACATATAAGGGCAGCGAGTGGAAAATCAGCTAAACAAACTCCTCATGAGAAGCAAGGGGGTTCACTGTGTGTGTGTGTGTGTGTGTGTGTGTGTGTGTGTGTGTGCCATGCATGGAGAGATACAGTGGGAGGATGTCTCTGTGTCAGGCGTGGAGGCGTGGGAGTGCGATGGAGGCAACAGAAAGCAAAGGTTGGAGGTTGCAGAACATGTGAGGATCACATTAGGAGAGAAGATTATATGCTGTTATATGTATGCAGTTGTATTAATAGATTTTTAGACATGATTCATCAGTGGATGACACATTCAGTACTATTCATATCCCATCTGTAGGTCACGCTCGGCTTTGATAGACGCATTCCAAACCACACGACTGTCAGAAACATGTACGATCTGCTCCGCTCCGTCTTTTGTTCACATCCTCGTTTCATCACTTAACACGGTGCAGCTCGGGTGGAGGCGTCACAAAGTTATTTTTACACATGAAATATCAGGAGATCGTCATCGGGAGGCCTACTTAAAACTTTTTTTTTGTACGTAAACAGTCAACTTTTTTCTTTTTCTTTTTTTTCTTTTTGGCATATCTGTATAAAGGTCTCCAAAAGAGCTTTCAGTTTGATTTTTAATTGCCGGCTTCAGTTTTCAAACCATAACTGCTGCAGTCGGACAACTACATGGTGAATCCATGTGCAGACTTACACAACCCCTCTGTTTATATATGCTCATGATATGTATTCATTTAAACTATTATTTTTGTTTCACAACTTACCTATTATACTTTTCATGTGATCCCATCAATAATATGTGCAATATAATGTGCACCTTTATTAAACGTATCTTAAATAACTTTCATATAGGTGTTTCCAACTCGTAATAAATGTGTGTGTATGTGTGAAAATAACTGATAAATAATCACATTAATTATAGGATAAATTGTTTATCACTGTTTGTTTACCGTCTGTTTCACCCTGCCACTGTTTTGTTTTGATAGGTCTTTATTGTGGTCGGTGCGTCCATCCACTTCCGGGTTGAGGTCACCTGAAAACACTAGAAATATGCCGGTATACAACACATTAAAGTCGTTCGTAATGTTTAATTACTCCACGCGTTGGTAATGAGGAATATTTCCCTGTACTACAGACAGTGAGAGGAAGAATAAACCCTGCGTGGAATCATTAGTGCCGGTTTTCAGGTGAGCGGAGGAAGTACACACGTCACAGCTAGCTTGTTGTCCCTCATTGTTTGGGTCATTAGCACCTCACAGGTGTGTGTTGAGGCGGAAAACGGCTGCCGGGTGTTGATTACAATGCTGTGAAATATGTTTATTGTTCTGTGGTGCGTGTTATACTGCTGTTTCAGCGTTAAAAACATTTCTAATTGCTAAACGCTAATGTTGCATGCTAATCGCTAGGGCTACATGCTAAGTGCTAGCTCCGGGCTGTGCTACACTACTGTGTTAATCACCAGTTAGTGAAACAATAGTTTGATACTGGAGGTGTAATGCAGTTTTATTCATATTCATATACTCATTCACAAGTGTTTATTTAAAGAGGCACATTTATTGCCATTAATTATAGTGCAGCAACAGTGAGATTGATCTCATTTAGGTTGTTGTCATCATAAATATTCATAGTTATTTGCAATAGATTAATTTGTATCCAGACATGAACTATATTTCAGGTAAAAGTGGATTAATTAGAAATGAGTAATTTGTATTGGTAAAATACAAATATCTAATGTATGTTGATAAATGAACTATCAGTGTTACAAAATGTTGGAAAGATATTTGGGAATTCATTAAATTAGACTCACTTTCTTAAGATTTAGAGATGTCTCGTGGTGAAGTAACATCTGAATATTTACCTTTAATTATTGGTTATCGTGTGTATTATGTTTTAGACATTTTAGATAAATAAATTCAATCTCATAAAAGGAAAGTGTAATTTTCAATATGTTCTATCTATCAATCTAACCAGATGACAATGGATTGACAATGGAGGGATCTGACATAAGCCCAGCCCATAAGACTGCGGACTTGTGGCCAACCAAAGGAGACGTCCATAGAAGACACCTGACCGGCTCCATCCATCTGTTGGACACCGGATAAGAACACAGGTACACTATACAAATGTCCCTGGTTACTACAACTGAGATGTTGGAAAATGATGACGCCCCATCATCCACTTATTAGTCATATGGCATCCTATCCAGAAGTAAACAAACGGCAGCAGTGAATACAACCTGGAAACGAATTACAAGCAGTGCTTACCTTGTTGTCGTCGCTAGCGGCTATTAAGCAATTAAATTCAGCATTGTATTCCACTACAGCTGTCTAACTGAGCACAGGGGGCTATAGGCACATGTGTGGCAAGTGCACATTTGTGTTTTCTAACTTGTTCCTTTCCACAGTGATTATATCTCTATGAACACATGTTCTACTTTTGTCTGTCCAAGTTCACAATTAATATGATAATTTTCTGGTCTTGTATGATTGAAGAGAAATGATTTCTATCGGCAGAAATTAATAATGAAATATTTATCTGTAGTTTCCATGTAATTATGTAGGATCGTACTCCTCTCAACAGAGTCTGCCATGTTGTGCAGCACCATTTTCCACAGTGGCTCAGAGTTCACAAATTAAACAGCCCTTGAGTTTCACTGATAACTGAGAGCTACCATAGGGAGTGAAGGCTGAGGTGAGGGATATTCAAATAAAACATCACCACTAGATGTCATTAAGTCATTCTTTTTGTGCCCTTACAGCACATCTGTAATTACCACCTAATATCCAAGCAGCCATTAGCAGATTATATGGTTTCCTCCTGCCCATGGTTACAGTCAATAATTAGGTTAAAGCACATGCTAAATATCGTTTTTCATACCTTCAATATGAAAATCAATATTTCAGCACAGATCCTCCCGCCTCCTGATGTAGCGTCAAATGAGCATCAGCTGGCCACGCTCCAAAACTCGACGCTTGTTTCAGCCTCCTGTGTTTCTGCTTTCTGACTCAAGTTCTTGGAGGATTTTGCACAAATCATCCCTCTAAACATACACGTTTGAACATTTTTTAAAAAGAGAAACAAGCCTCTCAGTGAATCGTTTTCTCCCCCTGGCTGAAATTGACTAAATTGAATTCCTGAATTGAGGTAAAAAGTAGACGTACCTGAGTCACAGGCAAATGTCTTTGACGTGTCGTCACTGAAGATGATGGCCACTGCGTGCTTCTTAGTCTCCCGCGGCATCCGTGTAATGTTCTTGATATTATGGAGCTCTGTGATCTAAGGAGGAAGGGGAGAGTGGCAGCAGCACATTACATGAATGAACACAGTCAGCAGCAGCAGCAGCTGAATTGCCATCCTGCACCGCTTTGCTGAAAGTGCAATACTAGTCCAAGGCGCAGTGTATAAAGAATGGCATATTAACATAGAAATATGGGAGATCTCGTGGGATAAATAAATTAGAGTAGTTATTCGACTAATTACAAGCACTTTTCAAAACCACTGCAGCGTATCGAATATATTGGTAGTAACTGTAAAAGCACTGTATGCATTGATGTGACCCGACACTCACACTATATACACTGCACATCCCCTTTTTAAGTGCTTCTCCTTGAAGCAGCGTTTGCAGTCAATAGTGAGAGGTGCAATCAAAAGCATCTAAATCACTTTACCAGGGGATTGATCGAGAATGGAGAAAAAAGAAAAGATTACATTTAATTGAATATCGCCCGCATTTACAGGCCATTTTGTTCAACAGTCTCCTCTGTGTTCATTCTGCCCAGGAGATAAGGCCCATTACATTATTGTAGTCCATTGTGTGCTAACTGTGGGCCCTCTGCCAGACTGTTGGGCAATGAATTAGCTGGGCTCTCTGCCCGTGTAGCAAAGCCCGACTGTTAAAGGTTAAAAGACTACACCTAGTAACACACACACGACATATGTGGACAACAGATTTCTTAGCTTGATAACATCGTGTATAGTAAATCCCCTCCTCCCCCAGTTTTTGCCCGCACAGAATTAAAGGACAACAGAATGAGAGAGACAATTTTAACGATATGTTTCAGTCCTTGTTCCTTATGCACCTCAAAGACGGTATTTAAATATGAATATGAGATCCTCAGGCAGGCTGTTCGTACATATATTTAACTGTCACAAAGTAAGCATCATCTGTGGGAGTTTTCTTTGCTGTGAGTTCCATCAGCTTCTCATCTCTTCCTCTGCTTGTGTTTAGTGTGTAACTGTGCCATGTTTGAGCATCTCCCTTTATGTGTGCCTGTGTGTGAAGCTGTGCATGTGAAGCTGTGCATACAAGGCAGAGATTTGGGTGCATATCCAGCCTGAGGCGCACGATTCCGAGCAAAGTGAATCCTCCTTTTCTTCTTCTTCCTCGTCTTCCCACATTTAAAAGAGAAGCAGTCGACACACGGCGGCTGGTGGTGACTGAGAGGCTGCACTTACGCCGTGTTCACATCATTTCATTGAAGCCTTTAATTACAAGCAGCTGTGGGGGGAAATATTCACATCAGCCGCTGACTGTTCAGTTGGAGTCGGAAATATTGGAAATTACTGACAGCGATAGTAAAAACCATCCACAAGCAAGTCAATGAATTATGGTTGTATGCCTCTGCCAAGCTGTGCAGTTTTAGTCCATGTACATTTCCCCTGTATGTAGGCACTTTGATCTTTAACCTTTGACCTCTGAAATCCAATCAGCTAATGAGTCCGTGATGCACAAAGTTAAACTCTGAATGAATTCTCTAAAGGTAGACTTGTGACTAAAAACACACTCCCAATGAACTTGATCTTTGTCAGCGAGAACGTGTTAAAGTTTGTGTTCCTCTCATGTTCACAAGTAAATAATTCACAAAATGCTGGAAATGATCAAATGTAGACTTGTGCTTTTGTTTTATCTGATTAAGTAGCAAGTCAGATTCAGCAGTCAACTCATATAAAGAGGCCACCATTTTAACAGGATTGATTTAACTCTGTATTGGGAAAAGAATCAATGATGCCCAACCATACTCATTAGGAAAAGTGGAGAGTTCCCATAGTGATTAAGCTGCATCCTCTGGAAGATCAACTCCAACATATTCCAAGGCACTCCATCCAGCAGTTGTTGAGAGGGGAAAAGTGTTTTTGTTTTTTTTTAACAACTCAATCTCCTTGTGTGGATTCTGTAAATCAGCCACCAGTGCAGCCTATTTCCTCCCAAAGCACTGCAGCGTTGAATGAAGCCCTCAGACAGGACCTCTCTTGATCTTTGTGGCGATGCATTACCAGATGCACTGATGCATGTGTGCACTCATCGCTCACTCCGGCGCTGGCTGTATGAGATGCCTGTGGGAGAAGGGTTACAGCCTCACACAGGTCGCCCCATGTGACAGCATGATGTAGTAGGCAGGGAGACGCTTCATTCACAACGCATGACTTTGTACTGTCGCGACGAGAGATGCTAACAAAGTGGATTAAAACATGTGTGTGTTATCTCATCTTTCAGCGAGGCCTGTGTGTTCCCCTGCATTCTGCGAAAAGGGGATTTGCAAAATGAATGAATTTATAATCCCGGGGTAGAAGGAAGTCGGTCCTAGAATACTGAATCAGCCATCAAACATAAAGAGTCCACATCCACTATCAACCGCCATCGGGTCCTTTCAGTTCAGGTGCCACTCCCTTAATATCTTCTCCACTCACCAGAATAATGAGCCATAATTGAGGTACGTCAAAGGGCTTAAGAGGTGGGCACTGAGATATTATTCTGGATAATTACTTTCAAATGTAAGGAGAAGGGTCCCTGGGGACTAGATAAAGGTGATAAATGCATCTTAATGGGCCTTTAACATCATCATCAGAGGCAAATGGACTCACTTAGTGTGTGTAACACTGCAAAGAGCTCAATGATGGTCTCAATTCCATAGGTGAGAATCTGTGTCTTAAACACTCGTATTCGGTGGCTCAGTGTCATAATGAATAACACTTTCTTTAAAGTCAGTTCATATCACAATCCATTTCACTTTATATGAAGATTGTGAGTATCCACATGAGACTTAATGGCATAAGGAGTTTCTGAGATTCATTTTCAGAGACTTTCCAGATGAGCAGTGATCGTAGAGAGAAGAGGTATTACCAAATCATTCAGAGTAAACCTCTGGAGATTGAGCATATTGATTTCAAATTTCATGGCAATCTGAACAATGCATGTCGCATCATTACTATCAGCTAAAGGATTGACTGCTCAGCATCCTTAGGCCTCTGTGAAAGGACACAAATAAGCTCCAGTTATCGTACCGTTTAAACAGTTCCTCTCGTACAGTTGTCACCATGTCGCACCACCATGTTATTGCTGTAGTGTTTGTGTGTGTGTGTGTTTACCTTGTGATAGCTCCTGAAGTAGGCTGCCTTCTCGTCTGGGTACTTCTCCAACCGGCGGGGGCCTTTACTGGAGGCTTTCTTGAACACTAGCCAACACCTCCGGAAGATCTGACAACAGAGAGCGATAGTGGCCCCGTTACAGAAACACATCACCCCTGAAGTAAAGGAAACACACACTGATATCCGGAGAGACAGACCACAGCAAAACACAGACTGGCCTAGGTCTAGCCACAAAATAAGATCAGGGAAAGTCGGAATTAGCAGAGAAAGATAAAAAAAAAAAAAGAAGCTTACTCTAACCTATTGGTTTATGAGCCGGCCTTTTAGTTGATTTCTTTAGGAAGGCTGATGGATAACAATGACTTAGTCTCATTCTGTCCATAGCTGCTGAATTCCTTGATAATGTTGTTTTCTATGAGTCAAATCTTAAAAAGGATTAGGAATAGAAATTACATAATTAACTCATTGATCTTTTAAATTGAAAATGTCTGCTGACACAATCTTTGGAATATATTAATTTTAAATTTTATTAAACATCTCATTATTCATTCCTAAAATATACGATGTTGGGGAATCACGGTATTTCTAGAAATTCTATATCTATAGTACATTGAAAATTGGATGTTAGAATTATTCTGCTAGGGAGAATCTATGTTTAGCAATAGAAATAATCTTTTAATTTATTATCCAAATGCAAATACTTATTTGTTGATATTTCAAATTTTGATTCATTTATTCATTCATCCTCCCGATGTTGAACACTGTGGATATTTGATGTAATTATAACATATATCATACACGAGTAATACCTAGCAGACATTAGACAACATTTCAGAACATGTACCCAACAACCTTCCAGGGTTGAAATAAAGCAAAACACATCAAATGACTTGTGTTCCTGAGAGCTTGAACAAGCAGCTCACCGCTGTACCAGCTTAAGAACTGAATAACTGGGCTCCAACCCTGACTAAATGCTTCCATATATTAAAGGCTTTGCAGCACAGATGCTATGCTTTTTCCTTCTCCTGCCATACAATGTGCAGACACACAAAATCACATACACACACACACACACACACACACACACACCCTCACTCTCGCTCTCTCTGGTGCAGCAAATTACTGTACATTGTATTGATTACCGGACCACAGTCTGGCCCATCCGGCAGCTGAGGATGACACAAATGCAGGGTGTTGTATATCAGACTTCTTCAAGGTTAAATTATGAAGAAGAAGAACATACAGCCTGTTATGATTTTAAGCCTAAATTAAGGCTTCATCCTCTTTATGGCATTGTCTCCATAATGGATCCCTGCTGAGCTTCTACGCACCTCCCCAGACATGTTGTTTCACATCTCAGGAGTGCAGACTAATAACAGTTGCAATTGGTCTATTTTTCTTCCGTAATTTTCCCTTTTCAGATCTGTAATGCCTCTTTTTCTTCGCTGCTCCTATGTTCGTAAGAGTAGTCTTTAATGACTTTAATCACATCCTGGTCCAATAATATCTGCCCAGTTTCCATCACCACCATTTGAAGTTAACAGGGAAAGAAAGACAGCGGAAGAAACTTTTGACAGTGAGGTTGTGTTTGCACCAACGAGTGGACAGGGAACAATTGCTCTGTGATGTGCAAACACTAGCGCATAACCGTAATTACACCCATTGGCATATAGGCCTTGCATAGCCTTAGGGAAAATACCATGTGCAACCATATATCAGGCTTTATTCCATACATTCAGTCGAGCAATCTTGCAACAAATTGCTCCATGTCTAATATTTGAAGTTTACATGAAAAGCCAGTATTCTCAAACTCCTCCTCCTTCTTTTAAAGCCCTTTGTCAAGGTGTAAAATCCCGGCGCAGCTGCATGTCAGAATGAGTGTGATGGCCAGTAGATTATGAGTCCTGTGTGGTTGCCTGTCTTTAATAGTGGGGGACCCTTCCATTTCCTGGTGGAGACAGCCACTATCACTCTGCCTGATGTATGATTGCCCTGGGCCGCGTGGTCGTGTAGGGGAACCATGGATGTACGATTCATTTGTTTACTCAGCTGGCATAGTTCATAAAAGGCCCTCTGAGTTGAACTTGGCACTTTGCAGTAATTGACTAGAGTGGATCCCCAGGTCCTTATCGGTCTGCCTTGATGGGCCTCCATTCTAGTTAAGTGTTGCTCAGGCACATTATAAGCAGCAAGCAACACAGAAATGTGCACTACACACTCTCTAATGCTCTGTCTTGACCATCGGCTACACGGTCCATAAAAGACATAAGTAGACAAAGGTGCAAAGGTGATAACGTCTCACTCTGAATTGATTTTTTTCAATGTCAGACCCACACGAAAGTGTACGAGACGATGTCCATTTCCACATTTGCGTCCTGATAACGGTGAATTTAAAGCTAGCCTCGATCCTTCTTCGGGAGCGTCAGTCAATGCAATGCTTCCTGCTTGCCACACACAAAGTAATTCACCCTAGGAGTGCTCAGATTAAGTAATTATACCAGCACAAAAGCAGGCACAGTCAGATAGCTTGTGCATAGGGGGTATGAATGGAGAGGGTTTAATTTTGCCTGTTCCACAGTTGTCAATGTTTTGTCAAGGCAGTCCTATTCTCAGGCCGGTGGTGGGTCTTATTCAGAGACACTCTCACACCGAATGTAATTACACTGACATGAATGAGACTCTCTGCTGGTCTGGTATGACTCATTTAATGGCAGAAAGGTGCGTAACACACTGAAAACCAATTCACCAACTCCAGGGGAAAAAGAGAGAGAGGAGGAACAGTAGAGTGGTGCAGCTCTGGTGGAAGTAAAATCATTCTAGTTCTCCTGATTACATCTCTCTGTGAAAACAGTTACACCTCCACCCACCCCAGGGCAACCCCATAGTCAATTACGCAAACTAGGCACAGAAAGCTATCATTACACAAGATTGGAAGAAATATAATATCTCATGCATAAAGAAAAGTAGCAACAAAACGGTGTTTGGCTTGTTTATGTGGACAAAATGACAGGCTTGTGAAGGGAAATCAACAAAAAAAACTTGCTTTGATTGCAGAAGTGGGTTGGAGATCACCGGTCTACTGTGTTTTTGTCAGACAGTAATTCTGATTGCCTCTGCAGCTCATCAACAATGTCATGTTATTGTATGCATTTTCTGACACAAGGTCTTTAAAGCCCTGAATCCTGATTTATTTCAGTCAAGGTTTAGCAAATCATGTCCATTTCAACTTTGACTGAGAAACATTCAATTAAACATTAAGGTAAAATGACAAAAGTTGACAAAAATAAAGACTCCCACAAGCATTTACAAAGAGGATGGTTACTTTAAGTGTTAAAAGAAGCCATAATAGCAGGAATGAAGCCTGATGTCATTTTTTTACCTCTAACAACTGCATTTCAAAATAATTAAATTAATTTAATGAAGATTGTCCTGACTTGACTTTTTGCTGAATGAACAAGTGCGATCACAACTTTGGCAACAAACAAAATAAAGGAGTGAATCTGTCTGATAGTAAATCCTAAAATGTTTCAAAAACAAACATAAAGCAGAATGTCAATGGCATAAGGAAAGATGAATGTCTTGTATTTCATCGACTTCATTCTGGGGAAAAAAATCTGCCAGACGGATAATAGGAGTCAGTCTTACATCAGTCTCATCTTGCTGTTTCAGTAACACTCACATCAAAGACTGGCCAAAACTAAGTGTGTTGGCAAAAGCTTCTCCATCTGGCACATAAGATATTAAGCAAACAAATCTGGATTCATGGTGACAATATTTCCTCCCAGAAATCTGAGAGTTAACTGTCTGAATGCATCTGCTCAATGTAGATTACAGTTATAAAGTAAGCAGCTGGTGTGTGCACCAGGAGTCCTTTTAAAGGCTGCACATTGGTTGGAATGATACTTTCCGCGAAAAGTAAAATCGATGAAGTCACAAGGATCATAAAAGACACGCATGAAGATTTAAAGCAGCTATTTTAATGTTTATCCATTTGGATTCCTGGGAATTGGACGAACCCACTGGGCCACAGGAATCTAGATGAAACCAGGTCATTAAAATTCAACACTTCATTAAAACTTCGAATGACTTACAGCCAAATTATTTTTTCACACACACAACTGAGCCTGTTGTGTTTGTATTTATCAACACATGAAAGTAATCTGTGACTATGCATGTCAGTATAATGATTTTCTTCACGTAAACCCGTCTGCCTGCAATGTGTGACGTGTGTCATGTGTGTGAAAATGTGAATGGAACTATTTCATACAAACTGCTTGTGATTCAAAAGATATTGAAATAGCTGTCTCTGTAGAATCAGCACTGAAATAGCTTTGGAGTGGCTCATCATTGAGAAACATATAATGAGACTGTTTGAAAAAGAACAATTCACTTGACCTTGAGTGAATGGGTAAATCTGAATGGGAGAAAACAGCAATTCTTTAAATAGGATGTTTTCTGTTGTCATCATGCTGCAACTTTAAATGTTCTCATTTGTATTCACCTTACAACACAGCAAAATATAAGAGCAGTCAACAAGTTTCTGAAATACATTGTATTAGATATGAGTAACATCCCCTTCAGTTCGGAAGCACATCTCCTATGTTTCTGAGCCATTTGAAAAAAGAACTACCACAAACGGCAAGAGTGCGAAATACAGGCGGCAGCAATAGCAACAAAGTGAAGAGAGCATTTCAAGGGCGATCTCTTCACTTGTTGGAGGATCTGTCTGTGGTGAGGAAAACACTTCAGGAGGCACTTGGCAAGGTGCAGCTAGTTCATCAACACCAGCTCCACAAGAACAACCACACTGAGACAATTGAGCAAAGGAGACCGGAAGAGGGATAAAAGCCAAAGTATGAGTCGAGGCAGAGAGACAGATGGGAGCTAACTGTTTGACTATGCACTTTTTAAAACTTGAAAATGGAGCTGAATACATATAAAAACTAGTGTTACTTTACACTGGGGCAGATATGTCTGATTTTTTTTTTTTTTGGTATGCACAAGGCAACAGCCAGTTCTCATCGCAGCCATGTTCACATTATAGCCACAAGTAATTCAGAGGATCCGCTGCTGTTGTGATCAGACCGGATGTTTTGCAGTTAAATGAAAAAGCAGCCTGAGGTAGAACATGACGTATGAATATAAAGTTGCAAAAACAGAAGCTACAGTGTCTTGTTATCAATGTCATAAAGTTCTTGATCGGTATCTCGAAAAAGCATTTGTCTCATGTTATACATCCAGATTTATCAAATCCCTTCCACTCTGGCGTACGTCACTTGCACGTTGTGTGCAGGAAACATCATTGTTTGCTTTACGTCACAACTGTGATGTGTTGCTTGAATCCCATGGAGGTTCTCCCACAGCATTCATACACTCTGGAGTTACCATGGATATGAGGGCTGCAATTGAAAGTTCATAGGAAGTAACCCACGCATTTGCACTGACACAAATGTTCCGCAGAGGCAATCTGAATGATCTCTTGAATTCGGTACATGTCTGAAAAAGCTTAAATATGACAAAAAATGCTTTTAAGTTCAACTCAGCTTCCAGACATGTAGAAGTGAATGTGTATAACCATGACTTAGGGATGTGACAGTGACTCTTAGAAGTCAAACAACTCATCGACCCCTGTAATGGCCCCGTTAGTCATTTTCAGTAACCGGCCTCAATACAAAGTTAATTCACTTTATGGAGCATTATCAAACTTTGGGCGTTATTGAGGAACTGTCTCGCCTCTCAATAAAATATGGGCCCCATTTCCCCCCGCAGGCAAAATCACTTGTCATTTGGATGAAGTGAGGAACTGTCTAAAGATATGAAAGTGATTTCCAATGACAGCCGGCTTCAGGTAAATGACTAATCACGCGGCAGAGTAAAAATAGCTGCCTGATAGATTCTCAGGAGAGCAAGTGAATATTGAGAGAAAATTGCAGATCCTTAGAGGTACAAATGCTTTTATAATTCCTTGGGTATTTGAATGAGAAAGGAAAAGGGGTGGGATGATTGCTGTCGCGCTTACTTGCCATTATAACACTTAGGGGCACTTCAATCAAGCTAGTCCTTCAACACACAGGCATGATGGTAACAAACGAGATTTAGCTGCTGAGTGGCATGTAAGACTCAATAACTATTGAACAGACTGTTGCACGACTTCCATTCATACTAACGTCCAGGTGTCTTTTGGTGGTCCTTGACATTGAGGTTGGCCTTTAAAGCATCTGTTGTCATGAGTTAGATGGATTGCTAAGCAATCTGATAAAGATATTCAAGGTCCAAAGAGGATCAAACCCTGTCCATCTTGGCATCAAGTTATTGATTGTATGTAATAGCAGCCTGGCATACTAACATCTTAGTTTTACCCCGCTTCTTTCTGTTTTCAAAACAGATCAAATCAATAATTATATGTTTGGCACTAACTAGCATTAAAAACTAAGATGGTGAACACGTTGACGTAACCTACGCCAGTCACAGATAAACAAGCTTTCCTCACAACTTGTTTAACCTTGTAAGTCACAAAAAGAACATACAGAGGGATTCAGCTTGCATATTTGGTTTCCACTCTGTTTTTAGTTCCAAATCGTAGCAAAAGTACTTATCCAGTCTTCCTCCTCATTCAGCTCTGCGTGAGGGGTTTAGTGTTCCCCCGGTGATAATGACGCGTGATGGACTATGACAGACCAGGCTCGGCATTATCAGCTCCTGGAGCTGGCAATCAATTTCAGACAGTGGCGGGGTCTGTGCTGCAGTGTCCATCTTTATAATTTGATTTGTTATCCCGTCGGACAGTTGTTACAGCAATCACTGCACAGCTATCACTCTGTCAACCACGACCCCAGCCTTCACCCCCGCTTCCCCCCCAAATCCTCCCAGGACTGTTCCACCATTTCAACAATTCTCCGCCAGACGTGACAGCTACATAAGTTTGTCTTAATTGCGCCCCCGCTCCATTTGTCACTCTCCTCCTTAGCTGCCGGCTGTCACCTTTGACTTCTCATCCCGCCCGCCCATCTCCCCTCCTGCGCTGAAATATATTCCCTGCCACATTTAAATGTTTGGACATCCCATAATTTTGTAATTCGCCCCTGACTACAGCTGTTGGCAGGGTGGTGAGCCAGCCGCGCCCCAGTTAATCATAGATTACTTTATCTGGGCCATTCCAAATCCTCATGTGTAATGCAGTGCTACCTCAGCAGCAAGTAATCAACCCCCCACCTCCACCCCACCCACTCCATCCCAAACACACACACACACACACACACACACACACACACACACACACTCCCCCTCCTCACTTTCTCTCCAAGCCTGATTTGTCTCTGTCTCTCATCCTGCCCTTCTCTCTCTCTGACTTCTAAATTTCTCTTCTCCCATTCCCCATCTCACTCTTCTTGTGTCTATGCATGATTGGACATTCTCATCAAACATTCATGAGCCAAACTGGTCCCGAAATGTATTATCATAGTATTAGTTACCCTTATTTCATTTTTAAGGCCCTCACTCCGACGAGGTGGCATAACACACGCACGCAGAGTATTCATGGCTGAAACCTGGATACCAGTCACAATGTGGCATGAAATATTACTGACAACAGGTTCCAGCTGATTCCTCGCCAACAGCAGAGGGTACGTCTACCCACTGTGACAGGGCCAGCACGTGCAAGTGGGATTAAAATGAACATGTAACAGACTGAAATAAAAGCAGGGAGGGAGATTGAGAGAAAGGGAGGCTAAGGGAGAGAAAAAATATATCAAAAAGTGCATGAAAGAGAAAGAAGGGAGCAACAGTAAAGAAAAAAACAAAAGGCTGTTTCCATCAGGGATCCAGGCTCATAATTGGAGCAGATATTTAGCATTTTGCAGATTATTTGTATAAGTGTTTTATTTATACACTAATCAACCAGTTACTAAAAAGCATGCTTCCTTTGCTTCACAGCAGTTAGTCTCTCTCCATGGTGCTTTCGCTCACCACGCTTCTTCATAATGTTCCAACACGCAAGGTTATTTGATTGGCTACATAACATGTTAAGCAAGCAATAAAAAAAACCTTAGGGAGCTATTTTTCCACATACAAATATACTTAAATTTCTATTTTTTATTTAAATGCATAGTTCCAAATATCAGCCTTATTAAACTGCTTATCTTCGTCACAATTAATAGTTCGAACTCTGGTGTACTTTACCCGTTATTGCCCACACAATGACAGGACATAGCAGTGCCCAGAGAAAACTCAAAAGACCATTGAAAATCAGACTCAGAAAGACCTTGACTGAATAAGCATCAAGTGTTAACCTCTGCCTCACCAAACCAATCAGAGAAAGTTTCAAAGGTTTGAAATGATCACAGGATGATGAGAGCAACTCTTGAAAAATCTATTTCTGAAGAGTCCACAGCCCTTAAGGCAACAAGCCGCAGACCCACTTTATGATTCATGACAAATTACACTTTTAAATAAGTGTAGAGGGCACCGGACATAACCCGTGATGGCCACAATCGCTGTATATTTTACCAAAATCCCTCTTCGATCAAGAAGTGATCTACAACATGAGATTTCTAAAGCTCATGCAAATATCAGCAAGAGCCGGGAGAGTACTTTCTACTGTTGTTACTTTAGGGGGGAGACAAGAGAGATGTGTGACCCCTGCTGGGCAGTGTAGCCTTGAGGAGGATAACATTAGTTAAAATGTCACATACTGCGCGGATCCAGGCATCACAGCTACTGTAGCAGTGCACAAAAATAGCAGCCAAATTATTCTGAAGGAGATGTAGGTCAATATGGAAGTTTCTCTCTCAGGTGCAAGGGGAGTAAGAAGAGGGAGTGGAGGGAGGATCTGTGGCATGAACAGGGAGGCACATCGCCCATGTGGGCTTAGATGCATCAAAGCTTTAATGGAGCAGGAACAGAAATGAACCTGACAAAGGGTTTGAGAGGAAACACTCTTTTTACGGGACAGGGGAGGACAAAGGATTACCCCCGCAATCATAATCCCATAATCTACCAACACCGTTTTATAATGTCGCTTACTTCATGGCGTTGAAGTTACTCTATTGGATATTTCATTCAGTATTGATTCTGGAGACACTGAGGGTTGGCAGGCACTGTTCGCCACAGTATATGAGGCTGTGTTGGACCCCGAATGCATGAGTGAGGCATTTTCACGGTGGGACAATTTTACTTTAAGTCATCATTATGACAATTGCCTGCTCTTTATACCATCCCTCAACCAAACCTCTTTATGTATTACAGCTTTAGTCAGCAATCCTCTGCGCGCGTGCACACACACACACACACACACACAC